>JBBMHQ010001230.1:0-18597 GCA_037834295.1 Postelsia palmaeformis
TACAGCGCGCTTACTGCTGTTGTTTCAGGCAGCAGCAGCAGCAGCAGCAGCAAACAGCAGCAGCAGCAGCAGCAAGCGACCCCCGTCGAACTATTTAGCCTATTCTATTGATGTGCGTGAAATTCCGCTACGTTTTGATTGGTTCATCGATGATGCATTCTGTCAAACTCCGAACGGCCAAAAACCACTTTTTTCGCCCCAAAAAAACCAAATTAGCAACCCTAACTGTAGTGCAATACTTCCGAAGTACACATAAAATAGAACCGCGATGCATCCCTCACTTGTACAAAACCCCTGTTGGTTTCGATGCCCATGTTCTCCAGACCCAGCGTCTTGGTGTTTGGCACCCTTCCCGTGGCGACCATGCAAGCATCCACCTAAACAGCCAGTTTGACGGCCACAGAACGCCACGTAAACCAGCTGCCACATGTACCACAAAGAAAAAAATATTTTGAAGCCGCACCGCGCCTTCCCAGAGAACCGCCTTAAGCAAACGCCTTTTAGGATTGCAGTCCCTTTAGGGGACAGACCACTCTAGTTCCAGGTAGTGTGTCCCTGGAACTGATCTAAAGAGACTGCACGTTTAGTAAAAAAGGGTAAATCAAACGACCCCAGTCTTTATTTTACCCATCCGTCAGAGGATGAAAACAAACACGCACAACAACCACCTACCAGATACACAAACACAAACACAAACAAAACCGTCGCGTCTAACCGGAACACCAGCGCACCCGGCATCAACTCGTTGAGTTCTTGCTGTCCGCACGAATAAACGCGTCCAGGAATCGCCACACGCACGTGTTTTTTGTGAGACACAAACATCGGGTCCGGGAGTCCTCGAAGTGCCATGTGCCATATCAATCACAAACGGAAATGGGAGCAAGCAGATAAACGGCCGTCGATAGAGCGACTTGCCCGGGCCGAGTACGAATTCACACCACATCAAACCTGGCGCCGACAACCTCCCCGACCCAACAAATCCAACCATTCCACATACCGTCCTATCCCCCGAAGCTGATCATACGAACTTAATACTGATGCAAAAACTGGCAGCGGTACGTTACAGCTGATGTGAGGGATGTGCCGTAGCGTGCTTCATTCAGTGTCAGCGAGAGAGGGTTAGGGTTAGGGTTAGGGTAGGCAGGCGCTTCTCACCAGGTCCATCGGGATTTTGAAAACATACATCGCGGACTGCGCTACAGCCTCAAAATAATAAGGACAACCCACTGAAATCGAGTCAGTCCTAACTTCATTCTTGGTACAACATCAGCACACACCATCACAGTGTGCGCACCCTGACCCTGACCCTAGCCCTGAGTTGTTGTGTTGTTTCGCACCCTGACCCTGACCCTAGCCCTGAGTTGTTGTGTTGTTTTGTTGTTTTGTGTGTCAAGAGAAGCGCACGGGCCCGTCATGGGGACAATGGTTTTGCTGTGAAGGAGTGTTGATGAATGTATTTAAGCCGTTGTACCGTGCTTGGCGGCGCGGCAGTACAACAACACAATTCACCCGTGTATACTTCGATGGTCTCGACGTGCTCCTTCGTAGCAGCGTCAATCACCAACCATCTCACGGTCTACCAACCCACAGCAAACACCTTCTACCGAGCGCAAAGCCACAGGACCCACAGGAGGAGCACACCACTTCTCAACCGCAGCACGACGGTTGACTTACTTGGCACCTTCAACGGCAACAGTGCCATCCCTGACACCTCCGTATCTTACAGACAGTACTTCCCTGGTGATGCAGAAGTATGCTACCTCGGCGTCCTCAACATGCCCTTTAGTAAAAACGCCGATTATCTTGAGGGCCTCTTATCCCATACCTGGTGTCTAACATATTCTACGCTGATGGCAGAGTACCGCAGTAGAGCGGGACAGCTTACCTCGATGGTCTCGACGTGTTCCTTGGTACCAGCGTCGATCATCTTGATCGTCACCGGCTTCTCTCCCGGGATACCAGGAATCACCTCTGAAGCAAAGACGCCAAGACGGTAGTCTATCGGTCTCGTCTTGATCAACAGCCGCTCGGCCAATCGCGCGATCTCGCGGTCGAAGGTAGGCATGAGCATCGGCAAAGCCTAACGAAAATAAAACGCATGCCGGCAGAATACTACTTGTTAGTAGGCTGGCCGGCTCACGCTTCAGACTGCGCATGATATCTGAGGAGTTCAGAATAGCAAGAGACCACTGTTCCTACCAATGGTGGTACACGCGCTGAGCAACGTTTCCCACCTCCAACATTTTCCCAATATTTTCCCAACTATATCTCCATTTGTCATCCCCAAAGTGCGGTTTCAGTCTGCGCAAAAGGAGTGAACCGTTGTACAACTACGAAATATGTTCCACATTAATTCCAAGCACTTTTGCCTTAAGATTGTGGATGCAGTTCAAAAGGCGTTACTGTGCCAGCGCTCAACGGTGTCCCAAACACAATTAATAATATGTCGGGAATTAGCAATATCAGGTAGCACCTTCAGTAACATACTTACTATCAATAGCTGTTGTTAATAGCTGATACACCAGTCACCACGAAGACCCCGGAAACGCACACAGCAGTGCTAACAATTCAGTGTCAACATGTACTAAACGCTCTGGTAGGACTAAAAGGTGTCAACCCCGCTTCGCACGCCATGCCCTACGCCTCACGCCTGAAGCAGACAATGTTGAAATATAGGGGGGTGTTGAGATGCGCCTTGTTTCTGTACCATCAGAGATGCATCACGGACAGAGTCTGCGAAGGTGAGACCGCGTCGCGACACAGCACGTGACAACACAACACTGGGACACCATGAGGCGTCGGAGTGACGGCAGCAGACATGACGCACTCTCGACTCGAGGCCCATTCAGCATGCCGTACGCGACAGCGAAACACCAGTTGGGGAGTCAAGACACTGCTATTACTATTAAGAATAGTTGACACTTTACACCGAACATCAGACAACCACGTTTCACAAAATAGTTATTATAGTACGGGACACAACCTTCCGATAACGGGGGGGCATAGTAAATAGGACCTATGGCCCACACAAAACCTATAGTTTGATCTATTTTTGCCAACAACATTTGTTTCTATTCACTATGGTCTCCCGTGGAAGCCTAGCGAAAACAAAAATAATAGTAGTACGAGCTCGAGCCAGACCTCAAACAAGAAAAAAGTGAGTTTCTTGACCTATAATAATATTTTGGGATAACTGCTAGAATTGAGGGAGCAATATTTTTCGTAGTAGCTATACAAAGGGATAGACTAGGCGGTGTCGCGCACAGTAATATCAGTAATACTCCTCGTCATACGGTGTGTGGTTTTCGACGAACCTCGATGAAGGTGACCTCTGATCCGAGCGCCGTGTAGACGTCCGAGAACTCCAGCCCGATGTAACCGGACCCGACGATCGCCACGTATTCGGGCACGAAGGCAAGGTCCAACGCCTCGTCTGACGTGAACACCGTTTTGCCGTCGGCCTGCTCATCCATACGGCCGTTGAAAAGGTCGTTGGTATGGCCGTTGACATGGTGGTCCATATTCGTCGGTACAGTCGTTGATAGGGTACTTGATATTGTCGTTGGCATGGTCATTTACATGGTCGCTGACATGGTCGTTAGCATGGTCGTTGATATGGTTGCTGAAGTGGTCGTTGATATGGCCGTTGACTTGAGTTTCAAGGCGGCGTTGATATTGACAGCATTATTGACAAGCAGTCGCGAACATGGCCAATAACATAATGCACTAAACATATCCTCATTCTCTTAGTATACACTTCGAATAACAAAAACTCAATTGCTGCCAAAAGATATACTTCAAGCGGTCAAGAATTGGCCTGGTTGTTGCCGTGATTATTGATGCGGCCATCGAAACGAATTCGACGAAAAAACCCGGTCGACGAAAAGTTTCAACACAAATGTACCAACCATACATTATAATGTAAACGCATTATCACATACTGTATGCAACATTTCAACACATGCAGGTTCTCAGGCGTGGTAAGGCGAAACGTTTATTAAAACCACGCCCATTGAGCACATCACACCGGGTACACCATCATTGCAACACAGCCAATACAGCAGACCATAGCACACAAAACCATCACACCGTCGTACTTTTAACAAAGCAATGGTATCCTCATGCAAACAAACCAAACAAAGTTGCAATGTTAATGTTGCAATGCTAATGTTGCAATGCTAATATTGCAAACCTACACACCCCGTAGTAGGCGACATCGAAGTGAAGTTCGACTACAATAGGATCACAGCAGCTTTGCAGATGTGACTTACGAGAAGAAAATATTTTCGATGTCACAGCTGCTTTTCTTTTTCACTCATCATACCTGAACGCCGGGCGGCAAGAAGGGCAGCGAGCCCGGAGCCAGAATAATGTTTTTGGCGGTGAAGGTCTTGCCTGTTTCCACCGCCTTCACCGTGTTGGCGCCCACAAGCTCTCCGGTAGCGTCAACCACCTCAACGCCCAGTGTCTTCAGAGATCCCTACCGATCACCCCGCAGAAAAAAACACGCTCAAAACAGACGCGAGTTTTACATGAACCATATGTTAACATTTTGGGACAGAAAACCTCAGACATAACATCGATTCCCACTCGAATCAATAGATGATCTAGATATATTAGATTGCATATATATACTTGTATACCCCTGGTCTGTATGATCTGTATGATCTACATAATCTAGGACATGTTTCCTGGGTTGGGTCTATATTCCACATATCCTGCATTGAACCTCAGAAAGGCAGGGTATGATCTGCTGTAGATGATCGAGCTCGTGATCTGTCTCAGGGTTGGTGCTCTGTCATGTACTATGGTTGCGGGTGTGAGTTGGCTGGACTTAAGGCCTTCCTGGCAGTTTTAGGTTGTGTGGGGGAGCCATCCACCTAAGTGTGCTTCCTAGCCAACTAATAAGTTAGTCGACGAACTCGTGGCCCTGGTTCCATGATTAATTTTAGGTATATTAGTAATCATATTAATAGTAGCAGTCAGATGCCGATCACCCCGCAAGAGGTTGGCATGCTCAGGACAGACGCAGCTTTCGCACGCATTGAATGAATAGTCTACTGTAGGGAAAATTGTTGCCACCCCTGCCTTACGGTGTGATCTGCATGTCGTAACTGAAGCAATGCATTGCCATTATCTCATTCATGCAAGAGTCGGACACCCATGTGCACGCCCGAACATGATTTTTCCAACCTCAGTCTTGCCTCGTGTTTTGTTTGCCACTATACCGGCCGGGCTGTCTCTTTCCTACTGCAGGTTTAGACTCCTTCCTCAACAAGGCGGGCACGTGCAGCATGGCCGCAGATCTCCACGGCTGTACCCAAACAAGTCCACAACAGCGACAGCGGCAACACGCACGCGGAGTCTGCAGCGTCTAACCAGAAGATCTCTAGCAGCAGGATATACTTTTGTTATGCATCCCTTGTTGAGGTCATGCATGCCGCACCGCTCTGTGAGTACTCAGTCAGTCAGTCAGTCAGTCAAGTCAGTCAAGTCAGTCAAGTCAGTCAGTCAAATCAGTCAGTCAGTCAGCCGGCATGCATACCACTCTCGACAAAAAAGGAAGGACCATTGGCGTCTAACACAACGGTTGGACTGAAACAATGGTTGGACTCATGACGAGCGCTGGGACAGGGTAGCACATGGTTGGGCTAGAGGGCCTTCTCCAGTGACAAGCAGCAGCCGATATCGTTAGTACTGTCACGGGGCACCATACTATAGTGAAAATAACCAAGCACTGTTCGTAAAAATAGGTAAACATATAGGTTTTATGTTTGTCGTAGGTCCTAATTACTACGATCCCTCGTAATCGCAGTGCTTCAATACCTGTAGAATACGTACAGCAGTGTTGTTAGTGGTGCAAGGGTTAGTGTTGGTGTTGGTGTTGGTGTCAGGGCCTTTCATATCGGAGAGCTTTTTTCTCCAGAACTTCCAGATTATTTTCGAGCAATTTCATACTGTCCCAGACCCTCCTGATATTTGATTTCGAAATGTATGCAATTAGACTTGTCTGGTATTTTGCTTCAAAAGAATTTCGAAAAAAATGCGACAGAACGCTTCCATTTATTGATGCACGTTTGCAACATTGGGAAAAGTTTGGAAATTCTGGAAAAACTTTCCGATAAGAAAGGTCCTCAATGGTGTTATAGTAAATATTTTCATCGGATTCAGCTTTCATTTTCCACAATATCAGTTTTTGGGCAAGATGATTTTCACAATATAAATACGTAGTACTATTTTCAGTACTGGAAGTAGCAAAAATGCGTTTGACGATAGAGGTAGCACATTTCCACCAAAATTGTTTCTGGATGACGGGGTTCCTTAACCCAAAACCGTCGGAATAATACTAATATTGTTTCGGAATATGACGATTTTGTATGCTTGGGACATGGAATTACTCATCGGGATGCAATTTGATCTTTGCTAAAGTCAGTTTTCGGGTAAGGTATAGGGAGCTCCATCATTAGGGGGGGTCGTAGTAAAGAGGACCAAATACTGTTCGTAAAAATATCGAAATGTAAAGGTTTTAGTGTGTGTATCGTAGGCCCTATTTAATATGGACCCCCGTAGGAGTGAGGAGCCTCAGGAAAATCAAGGTGAACCGCTATATCGTAGATTGCCTCTAAATGCGAGCATAATATTGAGAGTATTAATAGATTACAACTCCTCGAACGAGTGACGTACGTGCAACACTACACTATACCGTCGAATGCCTCCGATGTTTTTATCTATGAATACAGTGCCAGCAAAAGGCCCCTCTAGATCTGCTGATGGTGGTGTGGTACTACAGTAATATAGCTAGCTAGAATGCGAGACGGGTGAGCCGATACCGCACAACCTCGCATCTTGGTAGGCTTACCTCGAGTCCGCCCTTGACCTTGGTGGCTAGGTTCTTGGCATGAGCAGCCACTCCCGCACGGTCGTACTCAACCCCCGATACCTGCAGCCATCAAAGGGATACGAACTCCACTTGTTGAAAAAGCGCAAGCATCTGTAAACCTTCGACTTGTCACGATCACCGCTGTGATCCAGGAACATCGACACCAACGTCCGCAAACGCACGTACCCAGTGTTCCGCAATGTTTGTTTGTTCTTGACTACGGGTGTTAACCATACTAGTACATCATTCGACTGGTGCGTACCTGGTATTATATATATATATATATTATATACCAGTATACTGGTATATATGTATATATACATATATACCAGTATACTGATTAACGCCAGTTTTGACATCCATCTGCACCCCTTGGGATCACTATATTGCTGTAGGTGCGTCTGCTCACCATGCCCTTCAATGGAGCCAACATCCTTTACGTCTACTACACTACTTCCAGAGGAGCGGCACGGCATGATAATACAACCATAGCCATCATAACAAGTGTTCCTCTTGGGCGTAATGCAGAGACCAGTTCACCGCCATCTCGAACAACGAAGACCATGAATCACAACTGCCTCATGTATCGCGGCTAAATCACCAAAATCTCCCTTTCGGCATATTAGTGTGTTTGGCACAGGCAGTGGTGTCTTTAATCCTTCTTCAGCGCTCGTCTTTCCCGAGAACTAAGTGAAGGAAGGTTAAGGTTAGTGGCAACACCTAACACCCAATACCGAATGAGGTATTTTCGGAAAGAATCGGTCGAGCGCCTTGCGAAAACGAAATGGTCGGCCTCAGCACCTTTACCGTCAATAAAACAATCAACAGCGCACAAAGAACGATCGCACTCACCCCTGTGCGCAGTCAACGGTCTTACTCCTTACTCCTTACGGATACACTCTCAGGAGTATACAAGTGGGGTACCCGCGTACCCGAGCTACTTGTTCTCGTCAAAATGTGATATTCAAGCAGGTATTCCATCAGCAGTGAAAACATCCCACACTCCCAGAACATAAGGCATACCAGGTACTAGTAATGGTATGCGCTGTGGGGTACCCGTGCACCCAAGCTACTAGTTCTCGCCATACTGCGGTACTCGGGCAGGTACTCTACCAATAGTAGAAACATCCCATACTTCCAGAATATACGGTACCAGGTATGATGCTATTACTGGTATGCAATGTGGGGTACCCGCGTACCCAAGCTACTTATTCTCGTCAGTGTGTTATTTAGGCACGTATTCTATTAGCAGTGAAAACATCCCATACTCCCAGAATATACGGTATACTAGGAACTAGTAATGGTATGCACTGTGGGATACCCGTGTACCCAAGCTATTAGTTCTCGCCATACTGTGGTACTTCGGGTAGGTACTCTACTATTTACAGATAAAAGTGAAAATATTCCATGCTCGTACTACAGTAGCATTAATATTAATACTAGAATGTATGGTCCCAGTGGTTCATACTGTGGTACTTCGGGTAGGTACTCTACTATTTATAGATAAAAGTGAAAATATTCCATGCTCGTGCTACAGTAGCATACAATTACTATTACTATTAATACCAGAATGTATGGTCCCAGTGGTTCAAACATCGTGCGCCCTTGCAACAAAGCCACTTTTGGCTTCCAGTTTGTCTTGGGGAATGCCATTGTAAACCAGCACCTTGATTCCCATGCCCTCGAGATGGTGCTCGTCCCGCATCTCCCTAACTCTCCCCGCAGCGGCGAGCAGAGCCTTCGACGGAACGCAGCCTCGGTTCACGCACGTCCCGCCCACATCCTTCCCGGAGAAGACAGCCGTCTTCAGCCCTTTACAGACCAAAGCATAGCATGGCACCCCCCAATATGTCAGTATGCCGACATGTTGATATATTGATGGACCAAAGTTCGGACGGTGCGAGGCGGTGATGCGGAGAAGGTGGGCGGTGAGCGAAGCATCTTGGCTCACTAGTAACCACACAAGTAGTGCGTGTACTGTATCAGTCTGGACGTTAAAATAAGGTACATTTGGAGATTTTGCGGCCATCGAAAAGCCCCTTGTATCAGCGAGCAGACTGGCAGACTACAAGTACATACAGTATTGTAGAGACGGAATCACAACTGGACCTCCTTGTTCTGGGGTCAAAGTGCTTTATATTACAGTAGGAACTACTGCAGGAACTAGAGTGGGATTCATTTCGCAGTTCTCGAAAGAGTCAAGCCCTGAAAACAAGCGCTCCCGACTATCTTGATACAGTGGAACAAACAGCCGGCGGCGCAGGTGGTGGGAGGGAGGTGAGATGTGAAGACATCTATTCTGCCTGCTTGATCGACTTGCAGCAACAGCAGTAGCAGCAAAAACAAGCGACGAAGTAATATGGCACCAGCAGCAAAAGCTAGCGGCACAGACACCTGCACGCGTTTGGAGTTTGCATTGCATGTATTGCCATCTTATCCCATCCATCACGAACCGCAGATGCATCCGGGAAATTTCCGGCCGAAGCTCAACTCCCCCCTACAGCAGCACCAATGCCACCTGTAGGAACGCAGCGGTCACTTCTACGAGGCAATTCCATGCGCCTTCCTCTGCCAATGTCACGTCATACTACTAACCCTAAGCCTAACCCTAACCCCAACCCCAATAGTTTATAGTTAATAGTACTGGTATCACACAACACGGCACTCGCTCCGTTACAACTGCAATAATGGCCTTATACTGATTCCAAGTGATTCGTCTCCGAAAAGGTAGGTACTATTCTAGAAGAGTTTATATCAGAATACAGTAACCCTAACCCTAATAGTTAATACGAGTAGTTGATAGTTAATAGTACTGGTATCACACAACACGGCACTCGCTCTGTTACAACTGCAATAATGGCCTTATACTGATTCCAAGTGATTCGTCTCCGAAAAGGTGGGTACTATTCTAGAAGAGGTAATATCAGAATACAGTATACCACACCAATTCCGAGTGTTACACCCACAAGAACGTGGTTGCGTGCAGTTATGAGGGCCTTGGTATCACCAATTCCAAGCAATGTGCCTCCCATACTGTGGGGGCAGCTCTAAAGAATTAAAAAAATACATACTCATGTTCAGGCACGCCCATGTTTCACTGCTGCTGGTCGCAGTCGAGAGCAGCCGTCTTACCGCATGATCGAGCGTGCAGAGCGGCCCCGTGCCCCCCCACCCCGCAGCCGACAATGATGAGGTCGTAATCAAAGTCATCGGCCATGGACATCGATCGCCCAATAGTTGGTGCTGCAGACACAGAAACGAAGCAACATCAGACCAGACCAGCCAAACATCAGTGTCGCAAGAAAGAGTGAAAGAGTGAGAAGAGTGAAACCCAAACATATCCACCCTTGCGGCGCCTGTCAAAAAATACGGACAAACAGTACTCCTACTCCTACTAATAATATTACCTGTGAACGAACAGAACAGAACACCTAGCTACTACTAATAGTGCCAAGTGCTATCAATACTGCTGAGGGGTGCTCTTAAACCCTTTTAGGAGCACAGTCCTGTTTGGCGGACAAACCCCTCAAAATCCAAGTAGTTTGTCCCCAACTGTCCCCAGAACGGAAACTGCACTCCTAAAAGGGTGAATGCAGTGGAGTATGAGTACGAGTATAAGTATACTGTCAAATGCTAAGTGCACGTATAAAAAATTAAATACCAATGCTAAAACTGTCGAGATGATGATGATAATGCCCCCGGCGTCGTTTGGGATCTGGATCCCTGGTGTACGGGGGGGCTGGTTCGGAGCTGTCCCCTGACATCATAAGCAAGCGGTGCCGCTTGCGATCCTACAATACGAGGAAAATACGATCGCATGCTGGTGTCAACAACAAAAATGCCCCCCGCCCTACACACGACGCACGCCACAGCGAAACATACACCCCCGGAATTAGGATAGAGTACACATCTCCCTATAGCGGCTGCGCGGGCCGTCCGAAGAGAAAAAAAAAACACAGTTCTCAGGCAAGCCAGCGCACTCATGAGGAGTGAGGGTATCATGAGGCTACAGCCTAATCTGCCTGGTGCGAGTACACTTGCCGACATCAAAGAGAAGACAAATACACCCAGGAATGCCATTGGTATCGCTAAAGAACTGGGGTGCTGGACCATCCACACTGCTTAGAAGCGATGCCCTGAGTGGGGGGAGGAGGCCAACGGTATGGTGGTGTATCGTAAGCTCAACATCGAATCGACCAATGCAGTAATCAAACCCATGCTGTCGCACATCATCATCGACGTCGGCGTCGTCGTCGCTCTTAACTACACATCAAACTTGAAAAACAACACGTTTTGAACCGCGCATTGAAGGGTTCAACACAGGAAGTCAGGGCTTGAAAATACAATACAACGCGTTGCTGTCATTCCAAACAGACAGCTTTAAAACACCCAGAGGAACAGCTTGAAAACCGAATAGACGGAGCTTGAAAACAGAAAGAAGAGCTGCGGAAAGGAAACACGCCAGCTTAACCCCCCCCCGACAATCTCAAAATAGAAAGAACAAACAGTAGCCATCGTACTAATTATACATACCAGGCATCTATTAATAGTACTAACCAAAACCAATGACGGAACTAAAGAAAGAAACACATATCCAGTAAATATGGTTGTACAGTAAATATGTTTACAAAGGATATTGGTTCTGATGACTATAATACTGTTTACACATTACACTGGTAAATAGTATCGGAAGTAATAACACCATAAATAACAATCCCATCCTCACCTCTGGTGGGCGCAAGCTGAGCACTAACAGACGTGCGGCGAATGCGGAGCGGCTCTGCCACGAAGGAAGGGGGTACCACGAAAGCCCCAACCAAGCTTGCCGTCATCGTCGAGGCCAACAGGCCGGCCGTCACCAAGCGCGGCGCCATCTGTAAAACCAACAATATAAGACGCAGCACACAGCACACAGCAGGGTCGCAAGGTGATTGTCCAGTGTGCGGGATCGGGTTGAATGTTGAATGTGTGTATGTTCTTGACAGTAATACACCGATATCTCTACCCATGGCGACAGCCAGCAGCATACAGTGTCTTTGGTGAGTATTCGTGCTGTACGAAGTATAAAGAAATGTAAACTACGACACAGATCAAATACCTCACAAAAGCACCAAGGGTGTCAGTCGTGGTGGCTCTGTAAGTGGTTTCACACCAAACCCTAACCCTAACCCTAACCCTTTATACTCATCACCGAGCATCAGCATCCAGTGTCCCTCACGATTCTTGGTGCTAGAGAGGCGCAGAGCAAGCTCTGTGCTCACAAACTACCAGGCAGAGAAAGTACCTCGCCAACACATTAAGGATGCCGGGCAATGTTCACTAACTCATGCCTGAAGCGTGAGCTCATATATGCAGCAACGTAATACGCGCCAGACAAATGTAAGCAGACGGCCATCTCTGTCACTCATTCCCTGTCTATATCCATATGATTGTCACTGTAGTGCAAGCAGTGCCTCGTACTTCACATAGCATGTATGTCCAGCTGCAGTACATTGGTTGGTACGCACATATTTATAGGGGTATACGAGTATAGGGGTATCGGGGTGTTGCTGTTGAGTGGGCCGTCTGGAAACGCAGCTGCAGTGGGATACTGAGGCCGTAATACGAATACTTGTGAGGAGACTCTAGAAGAGATCGAGAAACAATCCGTGTTTTGTTGTCAACGGGCGAATTTTGGAGGTTGAAACATTTAATGATTGATGAGCGAAAAACAAAAGATATCACATGTATGTATACCCTGAGGAGGTCAGGGACTAGCCGGAACGAAACTAAGCCTGAGCAGATTAAGCGGCCGTCGAAATCTTACGATGTAGTGGATATGAGCCCATGATGTGTGTACCTGGTAAACAAAGAAGAGAGGTCGCACATGAGATTATGCTCACACAGTTCGAAAAACACAGCAATCTCAAACGGGAAGCGCGCGACCTCAGCCGACCGGTGAACTACGTCATCAAGAGCGAAACTTTCTTGAAAATTGAAGATCGATCTACCAGAATTTCCGAAGTTTCTCCCGCCCCCCCACCTCTCTTCTTTCGAAAGTGGAGGAAAGGAATCGCTGCGGAGTAACATTCTGTTAATCTGTATACTGTCACGAGTTTGAATGATCGAAGACCATTTGGCGTACTCGATCGATCGTCCGAGACCGCACAGTGGGCCCCAGTCGAGGGGGCCCAAGGGAGGGAGTAATAGGACCATTGCATGGAGTAATAGGGGCTGTTACACGGAGTAATAGGGCTGTTACAAGAAGTAACAGGGTGTCGGTATGAACATGGAAAACCGTCAGTCACGTCGGTTGCATACCGAACAGAGGAAAATTCAAGACTTTCCCTCCCATGTCTCGGACAAAATTAATGACAACAACCCAATTCCAAAGATAGAACAAAAAAACAACTGTTTAGACCTATGCCGATGGTAAAGCAGAGTATCAATAACAAGTTTGAATTTCAAAGATACGCTCCATAGGTGTTTAGAACACGCTTCCCATGGGCACGTTTGGAAAAAAAAAGTTTCCAACTTTTGGAAAAGCCCGAGAAAAGCAAATCTGAGGCCGATCTTGGGCCAACATCGGCTTGAAAAAACTTCTGGCCGATCTTCGGTTCGAAGCGGCGAGATTCCGAGTCCTTGATAGACATCGATCGACAAAACCAACGACTGCGTCATGAATTATAAACAGAGTGCGCTCGTTAGCGGCTCCGACCCACCCTAGGGTCACCGTCTTCACACCATGGCAGGTGTCATGTGGCGGGAGCTGACCAGGTGTATGATAAAAAACAATTGGCTGCTGTTGTTGCACAAAACAGAAGACAAAACTTTTCCATCCGTCTCGAATGGCGTTTTTTTTTTTGTTCCAGGTTTGGGGGGATACCGTAGGACGCCGCCGGCAAGCTCTCGCCCCCTAGACCATGGATCCACCTGGTATCTTCGAAGCCGTCATCTATATTCGTTGGCCTTGCCGGACACCGAGCAAATTGGCCGTGGGCTCAGTCTGTGTTGAGCCTGAGCGTCGATCGTCGCATGGGCTGGTTTCCATCAGCGCGTTGACAATTTGGAACCAGAAAAAACAAAATTGCGCCGCCTGCAGCCGTTCGGGGAAAAAGAAGAAAAAATCGAACAATTTAAATATTTCCAATATTTATTCCCACAGCGGCGGTGCGAGGAAATTTTCGGCTGTTCTTCGAAAGAAATGTGTTTGAAAAAAAACCTTTTAAAAATCGCGTTTTAATCGGCATATATCTTGAAGGAAATATTCCCAGACCTTTGCCTGTCTAGGCACTTCAAAAGTTTAGTCGATAAACTACTGTACAGCAGTATATATACACAGCCCCAATAAGAATAAGAATAACCCTAACCTAAAGTAATACTGTTCATATATAGTAACAACACGGGGTATGTATCACTATTTAATATTAGCCTATGCTCAGCGCTGTTGGAGGATGGTTTTGCAGTAAGGTCCTAACGCTTGGTCAGACAAATCATAGCTATTTCTTCTCAACGGGTCCGTACATACTGCGAAAACCAGGGTTTCTGTTCGTACAAGTAGTATATGAAGTCGGTACCAAGGTTCTCCATACGAACCGTAGCTCTAGATTTACAGCCACACATGAGGACGAGGTGGACATACCCCACTTGGTTGGGGTTGGGGTTAGGGTCAGGGTTAGGGTTGGAATCGAACGACAACGATAACGGGAAAAAAAAACACCAAGTACACCTACCAACAGCAATGCCAACTAAACAAGCACTATCAATACGACGTGTTCACATTCATCGGGGGGTAGTGCAATTTTTGCGCGCATGAGCGCGAGTCGTGTCGTGGGGGTGCTGCGCATAATTCTCTTCGTGGGTTATCAAAGACGAACGCTGTCTGGGCGTTGCTGTTGGCCAATCAGCAGCATCGTCGTTTCGGCAGGAGAATCTCGATACTGAGACTCGAGCCTTGACAAAAACGAATCAACAACGATGGTACGGAGCACTAGTCACCGATTGACATCACTGCTGAAGGAAAGCCCATTCAGAACCAAGAACATCAAAAGAAAGTTGTCCGGCATAAACTCAATTGAAGGGATCTATTAAATGATATGTTCAGCATCAATATCATCGAAATAAAAGCTGATAATTACTTGCGTTCGCGTACTCTGTTTTCTCTGATCATGTAACCCGAAACTCTGAGGTCCGTCGATGAAAATTGAGCCCGCCCAAGGTCGTAATCCGAGAGCACAGGAGCGCTCACGATGGCGTGGTCACCCTGTGCACCAACGCACTCAGTCGTCTCTGCTTGCATTAATAATACTACTTCTCCCTCTCTTTCTGATTGATTTGTCAAGTCGGGATCGGCGCGTGGATAGGTATGTGCATAGGTGAACGGGATACTATTTACCATTCCGATATTTTCCTTTTCCCTCGTCTGCTTCCTTCACTGGCTTGTAGTTTAGTACAAACAGATGACAACCTGTATTTGTAGATTGCGTGCCGTCGCCAACTGTTACAAACTACTGCACATACTACTGCACATGCAAACTATCTATTGTCGACAGCGGAAAGTTTACCAAGTCTACTAAGCCTACCGTATTGGTGTTTTCGTTACCAAGGGTCAATCTCGAGGGAAATAAGCTAATAATCATATGCCTGGTAGCATTAGGGTTAGGGTTAGGTGACCACGGGCTACTTGTTAGTTTGATAGCTGAGGGAAACGAGCGAACGTCATGTGAGGACAGCATCATCCCCAGCATCATCAGTATCACTATCACGGCGTGCAACGAGAGCCACGCGGCAAGGGTAGGGTGAGAAACGGAGCGGCAGAGCTGTACGAAGAGCGCCCCAGGCATAGCATGTGGCATACCAGGTACCTGTTACCAGGTATCAGGTATAAAACAACCACCGAGACACACCCAATGTTTTGGCTTGAACTTACCTGGTATGTACCCTTGTACTAGAGCGGCACGTAATAATCTAGACTACCGCTACTGCTACTGCTACACTGCTGCTACTGCAGGTGACACCTGGTATTCATACCTGGCAGTGCGTGTTGTCAGTGCCTGGCACGAAGTCGGAAGATTGCTTTGCACACGTGGGTGGCGGTGGCCCTTGTGGAATCGGGGCACGATCCGAGCAATCGCAGAAATTGAAGCTATCGTGAAGATTTTTGTTCGCCCCCCACGATCGATACCGCTGACAAACTACACAAACACGCTGACACCGGCGGCCATGCACCGAGGCTAGGTTGGCCCCCTGCTAACCGGCTCAGCATACACACATTCTCCCATGTTTTGGATCCTGACTGCATCGCGTGCGCGTTAACCCACTTGATAATTCACTTGATTATTGTGCAGAGGGAAACTATTCCAAAAAAGAATGGAGGATAATTGCATCAAAGCATTACGCATTATATTGGCAAGTCTCTTGCACGGGTCATTACGCCACACGCGGGTCGGGTCTGGAGATCTTCGAAATGTCACGGGCCGAGTCGGGTCGGGTCGGGTCGGGTCGGGTCGGGTCAGGAGGCTTTCAAAGTCTCATGGGTCGCGCCAGGCCCCCATGACCCGACCCGACCTGACCCAACCCGCGAGGTTCAATCTGATCCGTGAACAGGCCTGTACTAAGGCTTCAAACAGATCGGGCTCGACAATCAGCTAAGGGTTCGGGTTAATATAGATATGGTGAAACGATGGTCAGAGTAGATGTATTCGTAAATTAATATACGGTGTACCTTGTTCATAGATTCGTAGAAAAATAGCTACCAGGTACAATGCAAGCAGATCACCGACACGCACGCGGCATGACACTAGCCATACCGCTGCGCACTTTCACTCCCTGTGCACAGGCTAGTGTCGTATTTATAACACCGCACCTCGCGCGGTTTTGGATCGCTAGTCGCTATACAGACGGTGCACAGCGCCAAACAGCAGCACCCCCTCGCTCCTACAGGATTTGAGTCGTACTCGTATCGTTGCAGCAGAAGCCTGACCCTAAGCTGCTCCAGAGTGGTTGACCTCCGTGCAACTACCACCCTTGAACCTTCGCGCAAGATCAGACACCGCGCAGGATCAGACACCCCCTTGGGGGAGTTTTCAAGGCGAAGCTCTCAACACCCGGGAGCGTGTAAACGCCTAGCGGTGCGTCTAAGTAAACATCTCGGCCGCTGACAAACAGGCCGTTCCAAAGTCACCATTTCGGTGTGCGCGCCCCTGGTACTTCCGAGGGAACCTCATGACTCATAAGGTGTGTGTAGCGTGCTATGTCACAGCAAGGGTTATACTACAGTATTTGACCCTAGCCCTGAATAGCCAAGTATTATGCCCTCGAAACGCGACGGAATGCCACGGGGCGGGTCACCGCAGCAACACCATACGATAGCAGGTACAGGATGTACCTCAGGGGTGTACGACGAATGGACGAATGGACAAAAGTAAGCCACACTCCTTAAAAAGTAAAAAGAATGAAGAGCAAAGCAGTGCGGTAGGATGGGATTGCCGGGCGAAATTACTAAAATCGTGTTTTTTCTATCAATAGAGTTTTGGGTATGTACTCACGAGGTACTCGGTTTCAGTAGCCTCCCCCCCTGTCTGGGTGTCCAAAGTGGCTAGTGAAAAGTGCCGAGTTTCTGCTTTCACGCGCACACCTGGGTATGTGGTACATACAGTATATCTGGCAGTCTTCCAGACGTGCACACCGAAGGTAACGTCCTCGGCTCTATCATCGGCGGAGCACAAAAACATACCTGATACCAGATATGATGGACGCTATGGGGGAAATCTGTCGCTTGATGGCATTCTTGCTCCTTGATACGTCGAGGCCGTCAGGGAAATACGTCAAGGACACCCGTCGAAGGCAGCCGTCGGGAAACTCATCAAATTGAAACCTACAATACATCATTCATGAAACAGGTCTCGACGGGTCAAACCTTGACCATGGCCGTCAAAGGCCCCATTGCTAAGGGGTTCGCCGCCAGCACCCTCGTGTGATACCTTTTGCACACAAAAAAATCCGGGAGCCGAGCGTAGACAGGGGGGTGGTTCAGGAACTCCTCGAGCTAGACTAGCTTGCCGGCCAGCGGAAAGCTAGGCTAACCTGTCGAGCCGCAACGAGCTAGATGGGCTGAGCTGGGCCGAGCTGCGCCGAGCTGTTTACGGCTTGTGAACTTGCAGCAGGTGCGACACCCCGAGCGACTACCAAGCTGTCCAATCGGACTGCCGTGTTTTACCCCACGGTGGGTCCCGTTCAATCAAAACACAACCTCCAAATGCGGCCAAGCGACTACGTACGGGCTTCAGTTCAGCGCCGACCCCTATACAGCATACAGCATACAGCATACCAGGTGCCACGCTTAAGGTCGGCGGGCGGGGGGTATCTCCAGGTGACAACGGCGCCACACCAAAGTATACCGAGGACATGGGAACAGTGGTACCGTTGCCGCCCACGCGTCGTGCCTCTACTAATAGATAATTCAAATAAATGGCTCAACAAGGGTGGTGTGTTAGGTAGGGTAGGCAGCTTCACGGGTTTGGTATGGAGTCAATTTAGTAAAGCCACCCGACTACCCGGGTATAAGACCTCCATCCCACCACCATTAAATTAGACGACGGGTATGGTACTATAACTCATTGCTATCGGGTAGTGCATACCTGGTGCCCGTTAGGTAGTTTTACGGGTATGGTATCGGATCAAACACTAAAGCTACTCAAACTACATGCCCGGGCACGGCAGTATCTCGATCCCAGGTC
>JBBMHQ010001341.1:0-18573 GCA_037834295.1 Postelsia palmaeformis
CAAGTCGACGAGGGAAAAAAGTGCTGAAATCTTCTCGCGATAAAAATGCAAGGCACGTACCGTAGTGGGGAGGAGGGGGAAGAGCCTACTTGTGACCCCGGATCTGAGTTACGACTGAAGAGGAAAAGAGAGAAGAAGGGCGAAGATAATGAATGGGATGAGAAAGAATGAAATAAAAATAGTAGTCGTTATACGAGTAGTAAAGCCCGATGGTGCCATGTTGTTATTACCATCAGCCAACTTTGCTGTGATTGATCGCACGAGGCCGATCACCACTCAAATGTGCAGTGCTCTCGTGTTTTGCTGTTGTGCCATCCTCCGCAGAGCACGGCAATCGTGGCAGTCGAAGGCCAGGACAACGAGGGTGGCCCCCTTGGGCGGTGAGCTATGGTGGTAGAACTCCTGCCAATGAACAGCAGCATGGTGCGGGACAGCTGTTCAGCTGTTGGGAGTGGAGACATATTGGCATAAAACGAAATAAGCCACTTACTTGAACTGAAATTGGTACCAGTTGGACGTACCCTGCCTCACAAGAATTCGAGCCCGACCCAAAATAAGGCATGTCTTGCGTGCCGTTGCGTACTCCCTGAGTGCAACCAACGAAATGGTCCTTTTGAGAAGCAGATCCAACGACGCAAAATTTGAGAGGCGCGACCGCACCAATCGTCCAGTTTACTAGGGACAGTGCCTTCTGTAGAAGTCTGTAGAAGGACTCTTTACATATTGCGCACGTGTGGGGCAAGGCCTTGCGTTGTATGTTTTGCGGACACAGTATACATTACCCCCTCACGCGGTATCCCGAGCGATGATAAAATCCTGCGACCGATGCTCCAATCGTCATTCCATTCGCCGCTTTGATGTCTCTCTACTATTAGTGTCAGAATGATTCAAATGTGTACGTATTGATCGTATTAGTAGTGTTGATGGCTTGCTTTTTGGTGGGGGGCCTGTGAAGGCATATGCCAATGCCATGCCCCCCTACAAATGATGCGCACAGCAAAGCTAGCGAGCATGCTGCTTGGTGATGCCATATCCGCCAGCATCGAAGCTACGTACTACATGCCACAGAGTGGGGATTAGAGTCTTCATGCAGATCATACTGTATTTGTAGAGGGAACCAGACCCGGAGCCGATATGGAGCGGGAGTCGTGCCATCATTGCCGGTCAAGGTTTGTACACACAGCGAGAGCACTCCTAGGAATTTCATTTTCCAAGCAATCTACTACGACAATCCTGCCGTTTGCTCTCTTTTTGTCTTCTCTTGATGTGGGTGCGATTCGTCTTGAGAATATTTTGATAGTGATACGTGCCGCACGTCTCCCACCGATACCGAGTAGCCGATGTCAACTGTTCATGCCGCCACCGCACTGTGCAGCTCGCACGGCACAGCACAGTACAACCAACCACCTTCGCGACGACGACCATACGCACGATGCTCCCATCAAACCCTTACCCTACACTCACACCAGCAGCGCTGAGCACACCAACCAGGGCAGTGCAATTCCGCGGTATACACAATCACAGCCCACCGGTGCCGTGCTCTGGCCTACCTCCGGCTTCCGTTGGTCCTTCCTCAGCCCAGAGTTGTGCAGTTTCCCTAACCCCATTGCCCGCTGCGAGCTACTGAGGCGCTTTGTTTTCTCACCTCACGTGCGGTTTTGGTGGCAGGGCCTTTCGAAGGGTGGCGCGGTTTTTCGGCGCTGGGAAAGAGAAGCCCAACCTGAAGCAGCTCGGTCTGTACGCGGTGCTAAGCTATGGTTTCGTCAGCAACGCCAGCTACTCTATCTGTGTGGGACTTGCCTGGTTCGCCTCGTCGAAGAAGACAGGTGCGCGATCACCTAACTGGTCACCTTGCCCTTGCCCGTTGGGATAATAGGGGCGGTGGTGTTGTCGTTGGTGTTGGTGGTGGCGATGGCGATGATAGTGGTGGTGATTTGGTGGTGGTGGTGGTGGTGGTGGTGGTGGTGATGGTGTTAGTGGTGGCTGTAGTGTGTTGAGATTGGATGCTGCTGGTAGTGTTGGTGTCCGTGTTTGTGGTGACGATTGATGAAGATCTGCAGTGGTGGGGGTGATGATGGTGGCGGTAGTGGTCCAGGTGTTGGTGGTGGTGGCGGTTGATGAAGATGGAAGGCCTGACGATGGTGATATCGACCTGCTTCAGTCTTCGTTGCTCGCAGTGGCTGTATTACTGCACACCGCCGGTCCGCGAGGTCGTCCCCCCGAGCATACACCATGGCGCAGCAGTAGCTAATAACTGTCCACGATCACCACTTTGCCAGCCGTCGACACAATACCCGATGCCGTTTTGCCTTTGTGCTGTTTCCTCTACTGTTGCTGTGTTCTGCTACATCAGGCCTGTCACCCCTTGCACCTGATCAGTGGCAGTTCTTCCTCGTGAGCTACGCGGCTTTGTTCGCAATCAACAATGTGCTCAGGTGGGTGGCGTGCGACACAGGCTCGTTTGATAGCACTGTGCCGCCATGATGAGGGTGATGGTGGAATTGATATTGATTGTGGCGGAAAGAACGGTGACGATGATGATGATGTTCATCACGATAAGGATCATGATCATGTTGATGACGAGAATGATGATGGCGATCGTTCTGCTGTTTTTTTCATGTGACGGGATTTTTTTTTGTTTCGGGGCGTACACGGCTTATTGCATGTCTGCGGCAGCCTTGCCTCAGTTACCTTCACTGGTACAAGTATCCATGTCATTCTAGGCATCTGATAGCATTCTGATCGGCCTGGTGATGACATATTTATACGAGCCAAGCGAGTTGCTATTTAAACGGCTGCCTAAAATATAGGGCATGCCCTACTTTTTTAGCTGGGTGAAGCCGCAGATCCTGAAGAAACAGTATAGTCGGGAATCCGCACCGTCCTGCCGAAAATCTCCGAAGTAAGGTTTTAGTTGGCTTGTTTCCACCTGCACACACAGTTGACTGCCTTCTTAACCAGCGCGAGTGCTGAGCAAGAGCCGTCCTATACGTTTTGTATCAACCCAGGTGTAACATGGCCGTCTTTGCGGCGTGATTTCATGGTGTGTGCGCAACGAACCGATAAGACAGCTCCGCGCGAGACATGGCGTACCTTCGCAACGTCATTTTCCCCTTCGTCGTCGCCCTCGTCACCGTGTGTGTTTTTCTGTATAGAGTACCGCGGTTCGCCCTTTCGGTCAGCCTGGCTCCCGCGTTCGACCGATTCATCAGTTTCCTGATGAAGAGAACAGGCAGGGGAAAGGCTTTCGCCACTGGCCTCTGCGTTTTCTTGGTCAACTTCTGTGGCACCCTTTCGCTAATGGCCACCGGCATCGTGCTTGCCTCCGTTTTTTCGGGTGGGTGGATGGGTGGATGGGCGGGTGTGGAAGTAGAACTTGCATGGGACACCTGCAGAAGCTAAGGCTAGCCTACTTGCTGATGTGGTCAGTTTTATATAGGTAGCCAAGTTCCAGCTAGTGGCGACCCCCTTGTCCCGCCTCGCGCGGAAAAGCGCTCACTGCAAACACACGTTTACATGGTTACGGTCTGCGTTACTGTGACCATGTTATTGCGAACATGTGGTACTGTAGTTTACCATTGCTGTGCAAGTAAACCAAACAGCACGGCGGTGGTGTGGGAAAGTGGCTTCTCTTGGCTCATGTAAGCTCCATGTGATCAAAGTAGCACCGCTGTCTGAAGGGGGTAATGACGACATCGAAACTTTACTTTACCCTAGCATGTGCGTGACGCGCTAAGGAGATGGGTGGTAGTCGGTGTGTATGATATTATGCCGTCACTTGAGTGTGGTTGGTAACAGTTTTCCCCCAAGCAGATTCACTCGTCGGACGTACCTCGCCCCCGAAACAACGCCAAAAGCACGATTTTGCCCTGTTTCACGACCCCCCCCCACCCCCTCGGTAATCGACATGCCTCTTCCGGTGAAAATAAAAACCCGCAGGTGTACCTTTCTGGCCGGTGTGAACGGCGTGATCAGACCGCGCCACCAATGGCCAATCAGCTATCAGTGAACCGGATCGGCTTGTCAACTATGAGCGCGATCTGTTGTTTGCGTGTTAACTAGTGTAGTGTCTGGCTCCCAGTGGAATAGAGGCCGGCGGTGTGGCCGGAAATATTCGTTGACTACGGGTCGCTGCGTGAGTCTCCGAAAGCGAGACAAGTGGCTTCGATCGTCTCATGCTTGCTTGCTTGAAACATTTGAAGAGGCTGTAGGCGGGACCCCTGGTGGGGCCTCTGCTCAAGGCCCTCCGTACCGAGACGTTCTTGTCTGTATTTGTTCCGCATGGTGAGTTCGTCGTGGGTATTGATTTTACGATTTGGTGTTTTAAGATGTTCGACCGCGACGAGAGTTTATTTTGTGTTCTGGTTTGTTTCTGTTCAATCTAGCCCAAGGCATAGGGCCAAGGAGGGTGCTTCCTTGCTCATTCATTTTGCTGTGGACTACCACAACATCTGAGGTGCCTGCTGCGGTGCGTTTCGGTGAGCGCGGCGTACATTATGTCACGCACATTGTTCAGTTATCATCATTAGCACCCTTCACGGAGTTTTATTTCGAAGTACACAACAGTAGTGCTCTAGAAAGTAGCTGTATACCCAGCACCAAAGATAGCTCCATACTCGTAGCTCTAGACTGTAATACAGTAGCTTATACTTGGATTCTGGCTAAAAATATACCAGGTAAAGTGTTGTGTTACGATCGTGAATTCTCGTACTAGGTACACAACAAGATCCGGCAAATTAGTTTTGTTATTGTTACGTACATCCTCGGTACTGACTTTCAATATTCTTCTACGTACGTATACAGGGGTGAATTGTGGAGCGAAAGGGGCTTTTTTTGTCATCTGTTTTGGCCAGCAGGCTGCCCAAAAAAGGGCTGCAACACATAACCACCCAAATATCGTTGTATTAATCTCAGATAAGCTCATTTTAACGTTCTAACAGAGAGAGGTGAACTTGCTCAGCTAAGCTCACTTTGTAGCATCGTTCGTAGCATCTAATTAATGGTGATCGCACATTAAATATTTGGCACCACAATCTTACGTAACACCTTCTCTTGTGACTGGCTTTACACTACATTTCAAGGAACCCTGACGCAGGTTCGGAAAGCACATTCACATTGTTTTGTGCTTTTCAGGCGCATGTTCACGCGTACAGCAGTGTATGACTCAGCGTATATCGCAAGACTTGACCGGGGGCACCTCCGCATCGACCCTCCGGGGTCCGGGGGGTCTCCGCCCCCCCCTGAGGTGAGCCACAATACGTCTTCGCGCACTATTAATACTACGAGCACCGGAACAGTTCGCCGGTGTTTGTGCTCGCGCAGGTAGTGATCTTGGAATATAACGTTTCCGAGCACACCGACCTAGAGTGTTTCCAAGCACAACGACCTACGGTGGTAGAGTCTTCCCAAGGCACACCAACGAAGCAGGCCTTCGGTAAGGGTTCCGGATCGGGGGGGGGTGGCCGTTGTGAGGCCGAAACCGGAAAACACCCTACAACCAAGAAACAACTCCCACAGCCTCATGACAAAACCGTTACCCCACTGAAACAGCACAAATTATTGTGCTGACACCACACACTTTTGTATAATCCTTCCGCGCGGGCGCGAAGATCTGGCGGGGTACATTATTAATAGGACTATCCTGCAATGCTCTGCGATGCTACTTGGGCACATGATGAAGCGGCAGTTCCCTCGCAGCTGTCTGCCTCGGAACACACGTGGAGGTAGGGGAGTCACCAGACGATCTGTTCGTATAGACCACTGAGCTACTCAGTCAGCGCTGAATGAGTAGCTCGTTCCTCCTTCGGCGGGAGGCCGCACCTAGCCCAAAGATCCCTCTTTTGTTCGGAACATAACGGAAAGATCACCGAGTAATTCGAGCACGATCTTCGAAAATACTATAAAATCGATGCTCCTGATGAAAGTCAAACCAAAAATCAAAAAGGTACACTCTGGGGAACAGCACGCCGATGTATTTCGTTACCGCGGCAATATCACAGAGCAGTATATCCCTGGCAACTGGTATGTACCGTACGGGACTGACAAATAGGAGGACCTACTCTGCGCAAGGCTGGCACGTAAAGGAGACGTCGACCGTGGGCTATTGCACAGATCCGTGGGCTTCCCGGTTGTCGTCATATTTGAGATTTCGAAATTTCTATTTCTTGGTTCTCAGAGTTTTCAAGGGGTATACTGCGGCGTTCTTTTACAGGGAAGGCGTTTATTGCAATGACGAGGCACGCGCGACGCGTACGCGCGCGTCCCCCCCTGCCCTATACGGCATATCTACGCCAAATCTGGGCGAAATAGAGTGATGGCCAGGAGAACGAGATCACGCAAACCAAGCACTCCTACTGGCCTTAGCTATGGCCTCACGACGATGACAGTCTTCATGGCCGGTATGGTCTTGGTGGACTCATTCAATCTAAACCTTTTCGTTGATCAACCCCTTGCGGCTAAGCGACAGCACGACGCCCGGACTGCCTTCCGCGCAACGGCCGTCGGAAGCAAGGGGTGCCACACTTGCCGGACGTCATCTCGGAGCAACCTCGCCGTGGGCTCATCTCCATCGGCGCGACGAAGAACGGCGTCGGGAGAAGCAGTTGAACACCAACAACAGCAGTCGTCTCGTCGCTGCGTCACCACTACTGCTGCTGCTGCTGCTGCTGCTGCTGCTGCTCCTGCTGCCGTAAGGCGATCGAAAGCAGAACCCGGCTCGAGTACAAGCAAGCTCGCAGCACGCGCTCAGAGCAAGGGCGCACGCAGCAGCAGCAGCAAGGGACGGTCGACGCTAGCGAGAAAAGTAGATAGTGCCCCCGGAAGAGCAGGAGGGAAGGATGGGCGGTATCGTTGCGAGCGGCACACGGAGGAGAGGGTTCGGTTATCGGCTGGGCTGGGTCATGCACCGATGAGTCGTGCCCAGGCAGTCAGTGCTTTCGCTGCAGCAGGGGCAGCGGCGCTTGTTATTGGAGGGGGCGGGATCGCCAATGCCTCCACTGAGGTATGCTATATACGAAGAAGGGTACGAGATATACTCATACACCGATGGGCTGCGCAGTCTGCCTGGTGTCTAGCTATAGGTAGCGCGCATGGTATCGTAATACACCCAGTTATGGGGGCGCTGAACACTCCGCGATCTGATGTACCCACACGTGGCTTCTTTTGGAACGCATTGCGGAGCTTTGTTGGTCAGGACTACGGCAGTAGGTATCATTAAGTACTGATCGCAGCGCGTAGAGGAACTGCTGACATGCTGACTCATCCCCCGTTCTCCGAGACGATTTGCTTTGACCAGTCACCCTGCACAGCCCGGACTCCGAACTTTAACCTAAACCCAAAGCTTTGAAGTAGAGTTACGTATTACAGTAGCATCGCTTGTAACCTCTCTGTTGCGGTGTATTTCCTCTTCCTACCTGGTACTAAATACAAGCAACCTGACCATCTTGTATCAAGATTATAATCGCTCGTCTTGAACGTTCGTGTCCAGAATGATATCGTGTCAAAACAAGGCTACGGCAGTATAATATCTTGCGTGCCCATATACAGCTAGGGTAACCCCACCTGGTCCCAAGTCCGAGCTCCGAGTGTTGATAACCCCGAATGCCCGAAATTTGAACTTCGGAGGTATCTGCGAACGCGCTTGGGTGCTTTTTGGAGCTGTGGACTGCAAACTGCAGGCGGGCAACAAGAACGCACCGATTTTTGCACACCTCTAACAGGTCATGGTTTCTAGATGGTCCTCGCCTGCCGTTGTCAGAGGTTGTGCAGGATGTGCCTCATGTGGCAAATCCAACCCAGGAAATCATGTGCTACAAGACAGTATTAATAGTGCATCATGAAGATGATACGTGTCCCACCCGGCAACGTGAGCTAGATCATACAGATCATGCAGGATCGGGGATAGACCTATCTGCCTCGAGGGTTCTACCGTAGGTAACGGACTGTGGGAATGGATGATCTGCAGATGATCTGTCCGATGTGTTGTGTGTATCACTGTTTGTGTCGCCATTATTTTGTCGCCATCATTTGCGATAACACGAAAAGCACAGCGTAGTGGCAGAGCAATACGTAGCGATTTTGGTCGGTTGTCACGACCAAGCGTGCCTCGCCATAGTCGATGCCAATCGACTTTGTCACATGAAATGTCAGAGTTGGTAGACTCGTCCTTGTGCTCGTACTTGAGATATCGTTCTCAATCTGTGCTGATGTTCAATACCAATATGTCTATGGGCACGCGTCCCAAAGTCAACGTGCTTGACCTATATGTCACTGGGAACGCGAGGTTTTCAAATTTTCTTTCGAAATTTGCTTTCGAGAGGCAACTGAAAATATTCTCGGTACCGTCGCTGTGAAGAAAAAGGGAAAAAGTACGCAAGTGATTTTTTCTCAGTTTTTTCCGCATGGCTGCAGGCGGCGCCATCTGTTTTTTCTGGTTGAAGATTAACACGCCGACAAAAATCAGCTCTTGCGACGGTAGACCTTCGATCTCGACATGAGATTCAGCCCACGGCCAACCCGCTTGGTGGTGAGCAAAACTAACGATTGTAGATTACGTTCTCGACTATATCAGGTGGATGCATGGTCGAGGGGGCGAGAGCTTGGCTGCGGTATCCTGGGTTCTTCCCCCAAGCTTGAAGAAAATACTAGTTTTTGCCACACGAGACGGATCAATAGTTTTTGTGAGCTGTTTTCTGCATACCAGCGGCCACTTGGTTTTTCATCATATGCCTGGTCAGCGCCCGCCACATATCACCGGCCTTTTTGTGAATACGGTGACCGTGGGGTAGATCAGAGCCCCTAACAAGTTTGGTGTATCGCCTTAGCGGACCCACACTGTTGTCATCAAGTACATACGCTTGCAAATTTCGGGTGTTTGATACTGATACAATATATACAATGATTTGTCCGTGCGGGATGGATCTGCAGTATCCGTCTGCAGGGACCCCCGCTCTCCTGTCGACCACGCCACTTTTTCCCCCTGTGCCTGGTACCAGGTACTATGTGCTATATTATATTGCGTCGTCGCTTTGCGTAAAGGCCAGCATCTTGCAGCTTCTGTAACTACGGTAAGGTCTTACTTCTTTTTTTTTCGCCTTCCCATTCATTTTCTTTGCCCCCTTTTTTTGACTCTTCTGCCCTCTTGGTCGTATATCTGATCCGAAGTCGCCTATTAATAGCAGGCCCTTTTCCCCCTTCTCCGTTACGTACGGTTCGTGTCGTGTGTTGTTTAGTATCGCGAGAAAACTACAGCCCTTTGTTTCCTCGTAGCCTATATTAGCGATCGCTGAATCAAGTTTTCGAAAACCCAGCTTTGAATATGCTTTTACAGAAAGCCTGTGGGGCACAGCCATACACAGCTACCGAAAACGCGAAAAAACTGCCATTTTCAAACTGCCGACATGGCGCAAAAATAGTAGTAGTAGCTCCTTTTACTTTACTGCCACCACTGCAATACTTTACCACCGGTGGTCGACTACAGCAGTGCTTGGCTTAACAGTTTTTTGCTTACGGCACTTGATTTTGACTGCTCCTTCGCCTACAGTAGTGAATTGCACGTACTTGCGAGGTTCCTGGATATGCACGTACCGGTTTTTTTTATACCACATGGCACCCTGTTCCCGTTTTGATATTTTGATGCCGCAATGAGCCCATCCCATTTGGCGCCCGGCTCCCACTTAGTGATGCAGAAGTACAACCAGCCCCACGCATGAGCCAAAAAGGCTTACCTGGCACCCTGATCCCATTCGGCACCATGCAAGCGATGAAAACCTACGTGCAATTTTTCCGCTTCTCCTTGACCACTTTATGATCTGATTTCTTGACGAGTTAGATTCATGTCATGTTGATGTTATGACCTGCTTTTCACGTGATTATTTTTGTCGCTTGATTACTTGACTAACGTATGAGCTCCTATTGTTATGTTGATGATTTGCGACCCGCCTTGAAGGCTCAGGAGGAGCTGGAAGAAATCCTCGTGTGGAGCCCTAAAGCAGAGATCCTGAAGAGGGCTCAAGCGACCGGGGGGAGGATAGCGCCAGGATACAACGAAACGTGAGTGCGGCTATTACGATACTATCCCTTGTGATCCTTTTGGTGATACAGTCCCGTTTGGGAGACACATTACTCGTAATTTGAGTGGTTTGTCGTCAGAACGGGACTGCACTCCTAACAGGACTAACATCGTTACGATAGAGATGTGAGTCAGCACCCCATATATGTCGTCAACAAGCTAATGGTCGGACTAGTTGGTACCACTGTTATTTTGCTAAGAAATACAAATACCGTTCATAAGTCGAAGTTTGCTCCAAACGCTCCTCATATATTTATGCCGAGTGGGAATCGTTCTCCGGTGGTGCCGGCTATCCGACTCATCGGGTTTCCATGCTGCGAGGAGTTATTATTGAATGTGGGATACCTTTTTTTTCGGGGGGGGCTGAGGTTCCCTCGGCCGGGGAGAGTGAAGTTCGCTCGCTTAAAGCGAGTCGGCAGCTGACTTCGCCAGCTGAGTTACCGACTATAGTCAAGTAGTTGGTCAACGGCACCTATTAATGATTAGTCGCGGAATGCTTTCGACTGTCTCACGGCTCTACTTCTGGGACGTCAGAAGAAATAGGTGCTGAACACAGATATACTTGACTACATAGGGTAACGGCTACACGAGGCAGCCCGCGCTGATGGGATATGGCATGGTAGGGGACGTGTCCGAACAATCGTAACCGACCATCACGACGGGTGCATTAGGCTTCGGAGCAGGAGCCATTCATCTCCCATGTCTGCCGCTCTTTACGAGGGGAGGGGGCATATTTTTGTTGTTTTGACCTATTTATGCCAATGGGCGATAAGTGCACTTTGGGCGATTCCGAACGGGTAGAGTTAGCGTTGGGGCGGGGGCTCATAATTTCTACTGCCTAGGGTACGTTTTGTAACGTTACCTACCATGTACCTTTGGTGTTCAAGTATGTAGTAAGTGCACCACCGCGAACTTGGACGGGCGTACAACAGTATGCGTCGGGGCAAAGGGTCATCACACCCGCTACCTTGCTGACGCTTTGAGTGTGTATCTTGGGATTCTGTACGTTTTAAATCAGAACGACGACTGTTGTTGCTGCATGCGGTGCGACTCGTGGCTTCCTACGAAGACGCTTAACGTAGCAGTCACGGAAGTGGTGGGTGGGGTAGGGTGGGACTACCGAATGAACCTTCCACCCGGTCGGTATTCAGGGGGTATTTTGCAGGCCGCTGAAGTTGCGTTACATTCGGGCAGGCGGAAATGATTATCGGATCAAACCGCACTATATCCGGTCGTGTGTTTTAATTGTTCAAATTTAGATGGTCATTTAGTTGTTGTTTCATCATCCGACCATGCGCAGCACGAGCTTCAACCTCGATCACTTTTGCTCTTGAAAACCCCCGTAATTAGGTCTACTGCTTATTGTTTTGATTTTTACGCCATAAATAAACACCAAAGATGAGTTTCGGTGATTTTTTGCCTATGCATGGGTGTATTTTTAATTAACTAAAAACAGAAAACATGCCGAGACTGTACGAATATTACGTGAATTGCAGTGGACTTTTGTTGCGTCTTGGTTTTGTTTCGATTTGTTTCTGTTTGGTTTTTGTCTGATTGCTGCTTGGTGTGATGCGGCAGGTACCCTGTCCGGTTCGTGACCTATCTCGCCCGGTTTCTGCTCAACTACGACAAGGCTAGCCGGGAGCTGTGGGACGAGATGGCCAACAATATCCCCATTAACTTCAGGTGGGGGCGCACCATCGCTTTAAAAGTGGAACGAAGGGAATGCTCTGTGTTCTGCCAATGCTTGCCATTGTGAAACGACATGACTGCCCTGTGTGCTGCAGATGTGTGTGTGCCTGTCTTCGTTTTTCATCTTCTCGGTCGGTCGCGCATCGCATCGCCCATAGAGCATAGAGCGGAAGCAGTGCTCGGCAACTGCATCAATGACACCACAGTATATAGGACGCTGACCATAACATTCACGGGTGTCATGATTGAAGGCGGCACCTGCAGCAGTAGGGATTTTGTTTTCCGACGCTCCTCACTTTGGAAGCTGTATACGTCACCTTGAAAACGAATGATTCTGAGAAAAATTGAAAGAGCGACCCGACGGCAATCTGGAAGCCTATCAATAGGTATGTCACCAATAATACTATACAGCTATTTAGTGGAACACCACTAGTGGCATTCCTAGGGTACTGGCTTAAAAGGGGCCAGGTCAGTCAGAGAGGTATGCCTCCCAGGGCAAAAAGTGCTACCTATGTCGGAACACGCCTCCATCTGCCTCTATTGTACTCAATTTGTGAAGTTTGCGTTGGGCTATTTTCGCAAGTGGTCCCGCAAAATGACTTGTTCGTACCTCCACACCACACCGACATACGTGACCGAATCGTCTATGCTTGTTACTTGTTCTGCCAATGTGGGCTATTCCCGGTCGGCTATCAGCGCTGACGGTGGCGCGCCCCATGGATTTTGCGTTCCATTCGTTGGGATCGATCACTCCACCGTCATTGCTGCTTTCCGGACATATGAGAGTTGTGCAATTAGCCGCACCGCAATACATGAATATCGCTGGTAAGTGTTGGCGGTGCCATTGAGGTATCGCGGCACACTACGCAACAACGAGCAGGGGAAGAGGGCACACGTCGGACAGATCACGATCTAGATCATCTACAGATAGATCATCTACAGAGAGATCATCTACAGAGAGATCATCTAGTCTACCATTACTAATAGACCATCTGGAACGTAACCTGCCGTTCTAACATTGTCAGGATCTGTGTTGATCTGTGTTGTGCATGCCCAACTCTGACACAATGTGCTACATTGTGTAGACTACGCGGCTCCAATCCAGCGACATGAGCTGCATAATACAGATCAGGGCTGTACCTGCCCTGCACTATCTAGACATCCAAGTGGGAATCGATTACCTATATGATCTGTCTTTTGATTTGTCTCATGATCTATCCCATGATCTGTCTCGTGATCTATCTCATGACCTGTGTTTTGATCTTTCGCATAATCTGTCTCATGAGCTGTCTCATGATCTGTCTTATGATCTGTCTTATGATCTATCTCACGATCTGTCCCATGATCTGTGTCGTGATCTGTCTCATTATTTGTCTCATAATCTATCTCGTGAGCTGTCTGTGGCATAGTGTCGCGAAGCAATGACGGTTGTAGCATTGACCATTGCCTGCTTGAGGGGGGATAGGTTTACGTACTCCGTATCCAAATTGCCAGGTACAATGGTTGTAGACGGTAGGATTTGCACGGCATGGGCGCGGCATGATCCTATTCCTACTGCTGCTACGCACTCGCACGATTTGTGGACGGTTGATACGGCCATTTCTGATTTTTTCCCGTTTAGGTTGCTCTGTCGTGGTCCTAAAGGAGTGCATACCACCTCGTGCCCACCGCCTCCTCCTCATCTTCCTGACCCCCCCCCCCTCGTATTTCCCCCTCGTCCTCCTCCTGGCCCCTTCTCCTCTTACCCGTTTCCGCTTCCTCCTTCTGTTTCATTATTTTCATGCGTTGAACTGGATTGGGTTTTGACTTGATTGGACGTGATTCGGTTGGGTTGGGTTTGAATCGCTTCGCTCTGATTCGATTGGATTGAAAATTGCTGGGGCTTGAAATTCAATTGGATTAACATTGGATGGGGTTGAACTAATTCGGATTGATATCGATTGGGTTGACCGTTGAAAAACAGCACTATCGAGGTCGAAGCCGTGCGCAAAGACCAGTTCGCCGAGTTCGCGAAGGCCGTCCAAGTGGGGCTGTTGGATTTCCAAGGCCCCCAGGGGGTGAAGGCTTTCTTTTCGCTCATGCGATCCAGATACGGAAAGGTGAGGAAACGAAACAAAACGAGGAGAAATACCATGAAATCCAATTAAGGAAGTAGAAAAAATAACACAAATCAACCCGAAAATATTGGAGGAAGCGAAAGAAAAGGTCGGTTCGATTTTTCAAGGCCCTCAGGGGACGAATGCCTTTTTTTCGCTCAAGCGATCAATACGGCGAGGTGAGAAATTAAAGCGACATTTGGAAAAAAAAACGGCGAACGCAAGCAACGAGAAATAAATGAGACAATTGAACGAAAGGTGACTGCACTGTTAGGCATGGGAATGGATTCGTTGAAGACGTAAAAAAATGTCCAGTCTAATCGAGAATCCGCCAAAACAGATCGAAAGAACAATTTTTGAAAAATAGTCTGCCACCACCCTACTTTTTTTTTTTTTTAATTCACGTGTAGTACCGATCACCAGACTTCTCGATACGGGAAGCGAATTGGATGATACAGTTTGATAGACGCCTCCAATCAATGGAAAAAGATCGACTGACAGCGAATTGGATGATAAATTTTGATAGACGCCTCCAATCAATGGAGAAAGATCGACTGACTGGTTGTGTTCTGATCTGCAGATTTTTGTTCCGTTCATTCTTGTGGAAGTACGCGGAAAAGCTCGATTTTTCAGGTTTTATTCGTATATTTTTGTCTAGGGAAAACTAGTTGACTCTACTACTAATAGAAAATCTAAACTAGTCAACCGACGCGGCAGGACTTTGCGCACACAGCTATGCAACCCGCGCCTGAATCCGACAAGTAGCCGATATGATATCTGATGCACGAGTTGATCCACTTTTGAAGAGTCACTTGTTGAAGGGAAATTCGACCAAAAATATCCCGAGATGAAAACAACGGACGTCCAGTCTTCATTGTATCGGGCAAATGGTGCCAGGCATGCAAGCGGCCGCACGCCGAGCGATCGTTACCGCACCCGGTGTCATCGCAGCAGCGAAGACCATCTGTGATCGGGCCTTGATGCAGCAGGAAGCGAGTTACCCGTAGCGTTCAGATGCGATTGCGTCACTTGTTGTCTCACATGATAAAACCATCGGGAAACAATACTTTAATGTACCACCCTGTCCGGAAATATAGGAATGGTTTATCCAGAAATATGGAAATCCGCGCTTCTCTACATTTCCGGGCAGAGGCGTAGGTACGTACGATTACATACAGCAGCACCATGCAGATTTCAGGCGGGTGGTGAATGCAGCCTTAGCCGCAAGGCTCAAAGCTAGCTGCACGCACATCAACAACTTGCCCGTGAGCTAGAGGTGGGGCGCGCTGCCACAGAGGTGCAGGCAGCGCCGTCGAAATCCCGGGTTCGGCGGAGTGCAGTATAGGAAAACGCAGCCGACTGTCGATTCTGTGTGCAGATATGTTCTTCTCGTTTACACGTGCCCAATAGCAGCAATACAGGACCACGTACTGCGACTTGATGTGTAAAATATGCGCTGTAAAATATGCGTTTCACAGGGGGGCAGCTTTCTCGTGCTGCCGGTCGCCAATCCCAAGGCCTCCCCAGGAATGTGCTATTCGTTCATGCTCGCGCGTCCGTGTCTACGCTGCTGCTCTAGGCTCTGGGCTTGGTTGTGCGCTGTCCTGCAGCACGTGTCGTACAAAAAGCATAGCAAGGCAAGGCAAGCCTCATTTTTTTTAAGCTATAGCTCAACGCCGCACAGCACAACATCAATGCCGGAACTGCTTTTTATTTCATTCTTGAAAGGCAGCATCATAGAACGGATGTTTTCGTGGCAACGTTCCTTCTTTCCCGAACATGGATTGGTCGGTTTCCTAAAGAGTTCCCCCCCCCGATAATGACCATGCGACATCGTTGCGTTTTTTCGCGTACTAAAACGAAGACATCCCCACCCCTAATTGCAGGTCACAAAATTGAACAAATTTGAGCAAAACAGGAAAAGAGGGAAAAATACGAACACATAGTAAGAACGACAAGAATGATGAACGAAGGAAAAATAAAATGTTGAAGGAAAGGTAAATTGGATTTCCATAGCCCTCGGGGGGTGATTTGTTTTTTCGCTCATACGATCCGGGTATGACCCGGTGAGGAGCATATACAGGCGATAAGAAATTATGGCGAAGGGCAGTTCAAAACTGAAAATGAACAAGAAAAACAAGAGGAACGGACGGAAAAAAGAGGATAAAAAATGGGAAAAAAGGAAAAGCAGAAATAAAAATAGCCGAATCGAGAGAACGGGTTGAGGCGACAACCGTTGACAATCAAGGTATTAATAGTATACGTCGCTTGTTCTAACCGTTGTTGTAACGCCCGATGTTGTAACCATATTTGTTGTGACCGCTGTTGTGTGCAACCATTGTCGTGGCCGTCACCGGTGTTGTATCCGTTATTGTTATAAGCGTCTTTACGGTTGCAACGTTGCAACCGTTGTTTCTGTTGCAGCCGTTATTGCTGTAACCGCTGTTGTAACCGTTGATGTTGCAGTCGTTGTTGTAACCGTCGCATTATTTGTATCCTTGCAGCTTCCTCTGCTGTATCCATCGTTGGTATTGTAATGTATCCGTTGTTGTCGCAAGCGTCTATGCTGTGATCGTTTTTTTTTGTGACCGTCGCTGTTGTTGCAACTGGCCTCGTAGCGGCAGCTCTTGTTTAAACCCGTTTTTAGGGTGTTCGCCAAGAATTTGGTAGGGTTGGGTTTCGTGCGGTCTGTTTCCGAGACAACAGCAATCCCAACCCATCCCACAAAAAAATAATTGCCGTGGAAAAAACGTAACCAAAATGGCTTTTTTAACCCAACTCTTTTCGGATTGCCTGACTCTGTGGGTTGGTTGACAAAAGGAGCAACTTCTGAATGACCTTATTTTAACCAATCAGTTCCTCATGATCGCCGGTTTCAAATATTTGTATAACTAAACCAAATTGGATTATCGCAAACACGGTATAGTTGCAACCGCCCGCCGTTATCGTTGCTGTGACCATCGTTGCTGTTGTCACCGTCGGTTTTGTGACCGTCAGCTTCGGAAAGGTCATTCTGCTTTATTGTTTATTGTTGTAACCACTGTTTCGTTGTCACCGTTTCAGTGGTTCTAAGTAGTGCTGTGATAACCGTCGTTGTTTGCTGTAATTGTCGTTGTTGTTGTAACCATCAGGGCGAAGACTGCAAGCGACAGTTGGCGATCATGTTTAGCTTTTTGGAAGAAGACCAGCCGACGGAGCAAATCAAGGTCCTGCTTGGCGAAGTAGACAACGGGCAGGTTTCGTCTATGGTCATCACCGACCCGGGAGGGGGCTATACCGGCAAGATCCCCAAGGTGCTGTTGTTGTTGGTGGTGGTGGTGGTGGTGGTGGTGGTGGTGGTGGTGGTGGTGGTGGTGGTGGTGGTGGTTGCTGCTACTCGTTGTTGCTGTTGGTACATGTTGTTGTTGTTGTTTTTTTCTTTTGGTGCTGTTGGTGGTGCTCTTGCTGATGTTATGCTGCTGACATGCGCTGTATCACAGGACGCCTGTCGCCGTAACGCCTCCCGTATTATTTCGAGGTAATGCGACTTTGTAGTTTTACACACCGCCCAAAAGTAGGGACCCCTTTCGAGATGACTCAAGCGATTGACCAACCGACTGACCCATCGACCGACGGACAGACGAACCGACCGACCGGCCCATCGATCGGGATCCACCAACGCACACAAATTGACGGCAGTTACAAATACCCTGCTGCGCGACTTCGTATCGACAGCTGTCCTGTGCAATCTTAGCGCGCCCGTGTGCGCGGCGTGCGCCACCCTCCTTCCTTCGGCCACATGCCTCTCCGGAGCTCGCTGATTCGATCGTGTGTTTGATTTCCAGCCAGCAGCCTGTTGAGTTGATTTTGACTTTTACAGAGCCGGCCATCCGATAAGGGGTTGCGGTTGTCATCAAGAAGGAGGCCGAAGGGTCTTTCCACCGAAATCCTACCACTCGAACCGGCCCAATCATGAGCACTACCAGAACAGTTTGTTTTACGAAAAATGGAGAAAGAAAACGAGCGTGTGTTGATACCACAGCTGCCTACTCTACTGCACCGAAAGTAAAACATTATCACACTAGAGTGATGGGATATCACACCCCCTCGGACGAATAAGGTGATTTTCTCGATAATAGGGAGAGCGCCAAGCGCCTAGCAATACAACAGTTTACGGGAAATTATCGACGAGATCTTCTCAAAGCCGCCGTTTTCGTTGAGTGCACCCCCCTTAACTACGCAAAGCCCAAGTACTTTGTCCCCAAACGGGACTGCAGTACTATATACGAGGGTTAAGGCATGCCTTTAAACACCGGTTCCGAAATTCATTCCCGGCGGGTATATTGTCTTTCGTGTTGAATATCCGGTACGTACCTATACCCGCAGCAGTAGATGTTTGAAATGTGGTACATTTAGCAATTGCTGGCATAATACCTTACTGCCAACAATGTGAGTGGCGTGACACTGTTCGTTAATTATGCGAATTATGTGGGGTGTATACTGGTATGTGAATTTGGCTGTGTGAGTTCTACCAATGATGCTGATTTTTTATAAGTATGACGTATCATATGAGTTGTATAATCCTGGTCAAAATAAATACAAGGACGATATTGTCGGCGGTGTGCTGTGAGCGCTCCTCACATCTGTATAGACGTAGATTTTTGCGTTTTTCGCGCTAGATCGCGCTGAGCTTCACCTCTCGGTCCGAAACTCCCTCATCGTGCTCCCCGACCGCTA
>JBBMHQ010001452.1:0-18569 GCA_037834295.1 Postelsia palmaeformis
TCAGCAATTGGTACCTTTTTATTTTTTCAAATAAAGTCTCACCACGTGGGATTTGAACTTGGGTACCAATACCAATGTTCTTTGAAGCTGACCACTGGTCTACCGGGGCGACCGGAACATGTACTCTGGTAATGCACGAAACGAGCTATTATCGGGTTCCACTTGTACCCAACCAATTTTGGTCGAACAATCCATACGTAACGTTTCACCACGAACGACCTTTTTTTTCCTGCACGTACAGCAGCGCTACGTGTTCGAACCGTGACGACTTGTGTGCTGTCAAGAGATGTCCAAAAACAAATGTTCATCGACACCGCCGGAGGCGCCACAGGAACCTTGCGACAGATCCTGCTTCGGTTTCGGTGGCTCGGCCGCCCCAGAGCACGAGTACTTCTTCTGTCGCCCACCCCGTTTCCCAGAGGCCCTGTACCCAGTTGCCAGATACGCCCGCGCAACAGTCGAACGGAGTTGCTCCGTGCTGTCAAACATAGAGCCTACACGCAGGTGTGATGACCCAGACGAGCTGCCCTCTGTGGCCATGGTGCTAGTCCGTCGGGGGTGAAGGGGAGGAGAGAGCTACGTGCGTGACAGGGGTGGAGTAGTGGCATTCGTAAAGAGGGGATCAATGTATTACCTCTGATTAGGTCTAATGTATATGAAGGCATCTGATTGGCTTATATACAATCAAAAACGTGATCATTTACCCAAGCATCGTGATCATTTACTGGTCTACCCGGGACACTATCTCTCAAAACCAGGTACTTTTTTTGTTCGACCAATCGCGTGGCTCGTGGGGTATGTTTTTTACTCGATTTTAGAGGGTACCCCTTTTCAATAAAAAAGTCACCGGGTATACCCGTTTTTGGTTATTGCTTCAAAACAAATCATATATATTTACGGAGTATATCCGGGGACGCTTACTCGCTCGGCCTGTCCAGAGCAGTGCTGTATTATTAATAGTAACAGTTTACGTTATCTGCAAAATCTATCTGGACTATCCCCGTTTGAGAGGAAACGTCAAGTTTGAGGTGCCTCCGATGAAGTGTGTTAGCTCACGTTTTCATATTATTCGGTGTTGTTGTCGTGGTGGTGGTGGTGGTGGTGGAGGGGGAGGTGAGAGCACACGGTATAGATATCATTGTTGATGATGTTTCTATCTCGTACCACTCTCTTCTGAAATAGAAGGGATATTATAATGTCTGCAGATATTCCTCACATATTCCATCAGTACAGCAGTGAGTGGTACTTGGTATCGTCATAATATATATATGGTGGTTATTCCACCAGTATGCACACAATACAAGTATGTATAATAATATCAAAATGCCCACACAGCAGTATAACTCGACGGGGTTCTCATTATGCAACACATTTTTTGCGTGCAAGGCTACTCCGATCATGACGTCATGCAAGTGGCCCAGACGATACTACTCCCGTTACCACGTAGCACCCTAGAAGGCTAACCGGTCATTCATGTAAACAATGACACGCAAACTCGGGCGGACAGGGGATTTCTGAGCGGATTTACGAAATCGGTTATTTTCAAATATTATACGGGGTAGCATCTTGTGTTCAGGTATATTATCATTTTTTTGTATCTATCTCTCTTCCTGCTGTGAAGCGGTCCGGTGGCCATGATAAGGGGAAGGGTCGACGTCTGTGAAAATATCCCGGAAGGGACTTTGTAGGCTGAGCGCTTTGCGAATAGTTTTCACAATCGACGCACATACATACACAACAGCAATTATATAGGACTAGTTTTAATACTGTAGTACAGGACGCTACACGCCTACTCCTATACCAGGTACGTTTTTCTGCTTCGTATCTGGTGTCTATTACTCTTCGTTTTTGTTGTTGTTTTTTTGGTGGGTTGTTTTTAGTGTTAGGCATTATAATAGAACTCCTGACTATTCGGAAATCGTATCGATTATCGAGTCGGATGAAAGCGTCCCGATAACCAGCACCCGAGAAGCGGATGAAAGCGTCCCGATATCCAATCAACATACATACGATGCCCGATAACCAACATCCGACAAGCACACATATTACCTACCAGATATCTAAGAGGTACTACTGTAGCTGGTACACGACTGTTTCCGCAAGAACCCGTGAAAACTGTACTAAGAGTAACATGCAAAACGTATGGTATTACTTATAGTTATCGCGGTACTTGCGTGCCTTTCTGTCGTTACGTTGCGCACACTCAGCCATGCGGAGAGTTCTAAAGTTAAGCTAACAGCGTTTCCTCTCAACACAGAGCGTGGCAGTCCTATTGGCACCAAGCTCGCTCTTACAGTATCTAGGATAAATCAAGTATCCCGTACCAACAGCCGTCACACGTAAGTATAAGTACACGACGGCACTGCCACTACGAAGTGCGGCGGATACTGTTAATAGCACAACCACGACGTAAGTATAAGTACACGACGGCACTGTCACTACGAAGTGGGGCGGATACTGTTAATAGCACAATCACGACGATGGCCCTACGCTTTCGTCACCGTGCAGGACAGGATCACTCCACGGAAGAAGGAGGCCAGAGGGGGAGGGGCTCCTAAAATGAGGAGCTTCCCGGTATCTTCGCCAACTCTTTTTGTGTCGAACGGCACACGTTTACATATGTATGCCCGCGTCACCCGTGGGGTTGGTGGATTGAGCACCGGGTTGTGTGCATAAATTTTGTCCAGACTCAGATTTGTTGAGGGTGGATTATGGAGGGTTCTACGTGCTGGTTCCCCCTCTACCGCGCGCGTTAATGGCAGGAGTCGCTACTGAACACAACGCCGTGGAGCGGGTAGGTGTGCCTTGCCCGCGTGTGAATGAACATAACAAGCTTGCCGTGTTCATACCCGTATAACATATGTTTTCATGTCCAGTGCAAGCGCTGCCCGCGAGTAATCTTACCCCGCGCCAGATAAAGGACGTGAAGTGGAGTGTGACGGTATTCTTATACGCACGGCGTGTGTGTTACCTGTGTGCTGCAACCTCAACTAGGAGGGTTTCACACATGCAGAAGCAGATAACTTGTTGAATCGCTATATCCTATAGAGTAAGCGAGTGTGCCTCAGTACGTTCGATCGACCACAGAGTCCTCAACACCCCCGTTGGGATGTATACCCCCCCTAGTTATGGCCCCCCTCGGCCACTCCCCCCCTCTATTTACCTCCGATCCAAAATCAATTACCCCCCTCATCAACATAAATGTTTTCTCCTTGCAGATATGATCCCCGCAAATCCCCCTTCCCGGCCATATCAACGGGGGGTATCAACGAATGTACATCTTCTAGTAGTTTATCAGCGGATGATATCGTATATCAACTGGTAATGTCGCGGTATCACTCGTGGTACAACGGGTGCTATTTTAGGGGGTGGGGTGAATACGTCCGGGATAAATATGTTTTATTTAGTTTTATGCGCTCAGGCGGATTGGGGAAAATGAAGTATAATATCACCACACTTCCACGTTTAGAATTCGTATCGTGTGCCGAAATCACCCATAGCTCCCGCTGCAACAGCAGAGCAAACTGCTGTTACCACTGGCGTTTGGGCTCGTTTAACCCACCTGACACCCTAGAGCAGCGGGTGCAGTGAAGATAGCCACCAGGGGGAGTCATCTCCCCCGGGTAGCGTGCGACTCGCGCGAGCTCACCCACGAACAAATACCTAGGCATGAGGCCTTCCCACCGGACTTGGTTCAGTTGTGGTCCACCCTACCCATTGGCGCGTTGGTCCTCGGATTGATATATTAGTATTAACCCACAAATAATCCCCCCCCCCTGTTTTCGAGCGGGTGATATACCTATAGCACCTGTGATACGTTGGGCGCTATACTGAGGAGTTGAGTGATTGTATCCGGGGTATACCGGAATATTAATCCCGCAGAATCCCCCCCTCCCCTTGGTGTTTCAGTGGGTGATACAGGAGTTCAACTGGAATATAAGAGGGGGGTATGGTATATCAACTGGTGACGTAGATGCATCGCCTGTGGTTCAACCGGTGCTGGACTCCCCTGTATAGCACCCGTTGTAACACGGGCGATGTGGCTACATCACCAGTGCAAGGAATATACTGTATCACCCGCTGATATCATCATATCATCATATCATCATATCATCATATCATCATGTCATCATATCATCATATCATCATATCATCATATCATCATATCATCATATCATCATATCATCATATCATCGTATCACCTCGCTAAGATACTATCACGGGGGTCCATAGTAAATGAATAGGACAAAATGTTGTTAGTAAAAAAAGCGAAATATAAAGGTGTTTGTGTACAACTTAGGTCCTATTTAGTATGCTCCCTCGTAATAGAGAGGGGATACACATTTTCCGGGGTTGATATATATATATGGATATTTACCCCGGATATATTCACCCCACCCCCGAGAATAGCATCCGTGGTATCACAGGTGATATAGCGACATCGCAGTCGACGTACTATTTCACCGGCTGACTTACCAGTTGATATACTATACTACCCGCTACACCACCCGTTGATATAGAAGAAAAGGGTAAAATTGCGGGGTTCGTGTACGTAAGAGCGGGTGAATAAATTGGGGAGAGGGGTAAACGTTCCGGGAGGGAAACCTGTTTTGGCGGAGGGGTGACAAATTCGGGGGATGGGCTAGATGTTGTGATCGAGCGGGGCCATAGATAGAGGGAGGGTACAAATAGCAACAACTTCCGGCATGCGGTGCATAGCCAGAACGAATCTCGGGTGAACTCGACCCGGTATTTCAAGGTTCTGCGGTCAATCAACCCGAAATATCTAATCTCCCGGGTTTCCACCGCATATCGACTGAAACAAATATAACACACGACCATCTGCTGTACGGCCGTAGCACCCTACTGGCTGCTGACCGGTAGCAGCACGGTCGCTATGTATACACGCAACAGTTTTTCTGTATAACTCCTCCAGTGAGGAGGCATACTGTCTTACTGTAAAAACCAAAGGTCCTCCCCCTGCCGCAGCATGCGTTGTTCTGTTTTCTTGTAAAGGTGGCATACGCCTATCTGCAGGGTCTGTAATGCCGACACTGCAGCAACTCGACGAATACAACGTCGACGATTGTCTATGTATTTGTGCACGAGCCATGCTGCGATCGTACATATGGGTTCCCGACTATAAGCCAAAATATTGTTTTCGCCGACGGACCTGCTGGTTACTATTAGTAGAGAGAGGAGCTTCGACCCAACATCTTCAGATCTTCTGTACATTCGTGCACTCTTTCCGTCACCGGACTTTTTCTCCTGTTTCTTCTTCTTCTTGTTGTTTTCATCTACAGTGGTGGCAGTGGTGGCAGTGGTGGCAGTGGTGGCAGTGGTGGCAGTGGTGGCAGTGGTGGCAGTGGTGGCAGTGGTGACAGTGGTGACAGTGGTGGCAGTGGTGGCAGTGGTGGTCCTCTTCAGCCTGTCCTCCTAGGCAATGCCGGTATTTTGTCAACAGGCCCGGAGCGCCGTTCTGTCGTACATGCTCTCCTAGGCTTGCAGTTTCCACGGAAACTAGTAGGCTGACCCAGGTCAATAGTGTCTGGCCCTCCTGCGGGCTGCCTTACCTACCTCAGGAGCCTCGCACTACACTCCTGACGCGGGGATCTCGCAAACATAGTTTAGAAAAGTAGTTTGTTAGGTATTGGTGATGCATTACAATAGCCCGTGCAACTGTGTAGCGGCCGTAGCTTACAAAATCTGTCAAAGCCATTAATTCGGTGAGGGGTTCAGAGCTCTTCAAATGAGGCGCCTCACCAATGGTACCGGTGCTATCGGACACCACTCCGATTCGGTTTGAGTATTATAGTAGTTAGGGTGCTCGTCCACTTAAATTCACTCCGAGGGAAGGTCTACAACTACTGCGCGCACAATAGAGATGTGCCGTGAGACCTCAAGGTGAGGGAGGGAAGCGCTGATATGCACCCTTTTGTGGATGATATGCGATGTAAAAACCGAATGCTTGCTCACCAGTGGACCACAAATCGCAAACGGAGACTAACTCATACGACGCAGGTATGATCCTCGGGGTAGGGAGAGGTTTGACCACCCGTTCAAGTTCAAAGCATGCCGAGAAAAAGCCAGGAAGTCCACCAATCCTTTCTTTCATGCCCCGTACGCCATTGTCTTCGGATTCATACGTGCAGTTTCTATACGAGGGATGGCAGATTGCCCCTTTCCGCAACCCATTGGAAGCATCTCCGCCTCGCCAAAAGTTACCGGTCCAGGGGTTTAGGAACGCTTGGCTGAGGACCGTTGCCTATCAAACGCTCTTCATGTTCCAGGTGACCTCGACATAACTCCGTATGTGTTTCCGCTCGTGAGTTTGCGAACCGGTGGGAATTAGGATCATGTCTTGAACGCCTCTCTTCAAGCACCAGATGCCCGTATAGCAGACCCCACTCAGGGTACGCTCTGTGAAGTTAACGGAATCCGGCAACAGGGGCCATCGAAGTGACGCGTGTGGCACTGGGGTCGGCAGTTGTAGTCCACTTTACTGGATTGGGGTACTTCTGACTGGCGCTGCACCTTAAGGGCACTGATTAATAGCCTTTAGATATTATCGCCCGAAACACCTAATATATCCAGCGGAGTTTTGTTCGACAAATTAATCATTGTTCACTGGGTTGCGCTACAGTTTCCTCGAGGTCAGGTTTTGGGTGGGGTACTATAGAGATCCTCGCGTACGGAGCCTCAGAACGTATTAGAGTAGGTAGAGCTTTATCGCAGCATGTTCAATATATAGCGGTTCACTCAAGGGGCGTCTTTCAAAGCGTATACTCACCTTCACGAGAGACGCGAAAAGCGTTATCTTTCTCCACCTATACCCCTTGCCACCTCCGAGAATGAAACGTCGGATATCGTAAAGGTTTCCGTTGGTGCATGCATGATATATATTACGTTTTTCACTGTTGATCCAACCAATTCAACACGAACGACATATGGTCAGTAATAGCCTTGAGAGCCGTGCTTCGGTAGACTTTGTACTTGGCTATAGTGTAGCCCAAACATTCCCACTGGCGGAGGGCTCCTGAACTGAAGGTCTACCCGATATACTTGCATCCGAAGTGCATTGTATGGTATGATTTGCAAGCCCATTTATTTGAGTACCGGGATCAGCTTACCCCTACCGTAGAGCGCTTATCACACCCCGTCATACAGCATCACACCTCACCATACCCCATCATAATCTAGAACGTTCGTCCTCATCGTCTAGGGTACTCGACTCTATGCCGAGCAACTACCACGTATACTGTATCTGTGCAACCGTCCTCTGTGCAAAGCGACGACATATACTTAAGTATATATGGCACATCGTAGTTCAACTTGTACTTGTCCCCCTTTTCGACTGCCGGGTTGTCCCGTCAATCGCCAGACGCTCGGGCTAGAATTTTTCGCCATTGGTGTATACGGCGCCAAGAATTGGACGAAAACGCTAGTCGGTGGCAGCATAGTGGTGGTCCTCCTCGAGCCGAAGGAACCTCGCCTTGGGCTGACCCGCGTGGCTGACGGCCAGGAGAGGCCCGTCCTGCCGCTCTCGCTATCCCTCGCGGTGGTGTTCGCTATCAACGTGATTGCAGACTTCTCCGCCAACATGAAGTTGTTCGCCCCATCCATGGACGGACAAGTCCTCTTATTTTCGGAGGGCGTCGTCCTTGCAGGCTGGGTTCTGGCGATTATCCCTACTCTCTTAATCGGAGCGGGCGGGGCTGTACGAGCCTATATTGCGGAAACGTCGTTTAACCAGTGGCACCATTTCATCGCCCTGGCCTCCCTACTGACGGGCTTGTCGTCGAGCCTGCGGCTTTACCAGCGCCTTGTCGACTACATCATAGGGTAGTTCCTTCATGTATAGACGGTGGATAGGGGGGTGTACGGCAGTCACTAGCGTTCGCAGTAGAAGTGGTAAGAGCTAGGACGGGGGTGCGGTAGTCGTTGCCTTCTTGCTTCTGGTTTGAGAAGTAAGAGGTTAGGCGAGGGTGAAGAGGAGGATGCCGTTTTTACTCTCCTGCGACCAGGAAGAGTGACCCCACATCTGCACGACTAGCATGAACACGTGGACTGAGGAAGCCACGTACCAGACATGTGGTCACGACAAAGCTCCATCTACCAGGTACGTGGTCCAACATAAACCATGCCAGGCACGGTTAAGACTACAGTATCGGTGGCTTCTTTGACGATGCAGTCTTCGAGCGAGTGAGGGGTACTCGCACTAGGGGCTTACACACCGGTGAGAAACAAAGGAGTACCCCCTTCTACACGTGGCCTGAACGTACCCGGTATCCTGACTCCGTGCGGATTGCACTCAAGGACCCGTGCCACGTTAGTAGTAGGGGTTGCGCGTCTCAGCTGAAAGATATGTCGCGTTCCTCAACTGAGACATGAGTGGTATAGTACCCAACATCGTTGGATCCAATGTGCTTTAAAATGTATCTTCGAGTGTATATATGTATTCGCTAGATATCTAGCCCAGAAGATGGGATTTATACAGTAGTTTATCATACTTAGCCCTCATTTTTCTCAAAAGCGGTTGTTGGGGCTTGACAAGTGAGGAAACCCAGAACATTTAGGGGGCACCTCACTCTTAGCGTCCGCTTTGTAGCGTAGACCCTTCGGTTCTGTGAGTTGCATTCAACGCCAGCTGGTGGTGTAGTTTTTTCGGGGAATGAAAAAGACGAGAACAGGTTTGACCTCGGCTCTAGCCTGGTAGGGCTTGTCGACAGTTCCTCGCTCCGATGGGTAGGAAGGCATCATAAAACCAGACGGCAATCCAATATGGCTCGATACGGTAAGCACCTCTATGTCCTACTTGAGTGGCGTACGCTGCGTTAGAGCGATCGATGGTTTGGGGAAGGTCAGAACCTTGACGCGCCCCTCGAGCCTGCCGTGGGGTGTGTGTTATATCTGGAGCGATCGATGTTTTGGGAGGGCACTTGGCGCGCTGGCGGCGAGATAGTGCAATAAGCGAAATACTGCGGAATTGAGCAGTAGGCTGTTTTGTTTGGTTTAAAACTTGCTTTATTTAACAACTGTTTACGGCATCATCATCGCACTAGATGTCAGTACAGAGGTCGCTGAGCGCGAGCGAGGGTAATTTAACAAAAACCGATGATCATCGACGAGCAGTGCGAATGCTAAACCCGTTGCACGATAAAATAACTCTTAGCTGTGATATGAAGAAAATCGTCGAAACTCGTCTTCGCCAGCTGCGCACCACTCTAAGGGGAAATGTAAGGAGCGTTTAAACATTCATATGAAGGAAAATTGGTACTTATACTGTGATCGCGTCTGCATTCACGATGAGTGTATGGAGCAAGCACCGCGGGCGAAACCCCATGTGGCCATGTTGAGTCCAGAGTATGCCGCTGAGTACGAATGATGAAACAGAAAACACGCACACAGAAAAGAGACCTTCGGCGTGACCTGGCTGTGTGTCGGCTGTCTCCAATTATGTTTACAGAGGCCGCCGACAAAAGGGTCTATCTCCGGCGGCTCTGTGATACCTCCTCGGCTTAGTCGGTGCCCCTCTGCTCTAGAAGTCGGAGCTGCAGTGAGGACTTGATGAGAAGCACTAGACGGGCAACAGAGCAAGCGCCTACACGGGCGGGGGTAGACGCGCTTCTTTCTGGCACTGAAGGCCGAACGCCTCTTTCCCCGGAGTCCCCGTTGTTTCTACTCCTCTCCTTGCCCGAAATGCCACGCCTAAACCAGAGACCTTCCTCGGGTCCATCGGCAGCGTTTTTGACAAACTATTTTGAATGCTTTGGGGCCCTGACATAGCGACGTCAACAACAGTAAATTCGGCATTGTCGCCGTCTACTAATAGGGGGGACCAAAGTAAATAGGGCCGAATATGTCTGGCAAAAATAGGTCAATATATGGTTTTTGTGTGTACCTTAGGCCCTATTTGCTATGGTCCGCCGTAAAAGGAGCGTGAACGTTTACCAGCAAAGGTAGAACCGTGCCGTGCGACTCCTTGCATTGTAATTCGGACACCACTCTGTACCATCCCCCAATGGCGCGGTTGGCCGTCACCCTGCTCGCTACGTTCTACTGCCAAGTTTTCGCTCTGAAGTGCCAAGAGGGTGAAACAAAGAGCCGTTCTAGTGGGGATCATCCTTTCTGTCGTTGTGGTAGACAAGCCTCGACTCGCAGGTGGGCGGGCCCGCCCCTCGCATCCCTCGGGGTTGAAGTAGGGGCGTGTACACATGCCATGCGTGGCCGTAGTCGTTGGATCATAGACCCTCGCACAATCATATCACCGGGACGGAGCACGCCGGGTTTTCGTTGACCAGGCAGGTATTGAATTTTGACTTTTGGCCAGAATCAGGTGCACCCGTTCCATTGGAGCCAACACACTCCGGTAGTTACATCAAGAACCCAAAAAAAGGACACGCCACGACCCCGTGCTTCTAGCCATCCATGAGGAATCACAAACAGCTGTCATTTAGCGCCTGAACATGGAGCGTGCGGCCTCTAATTTTGAAGTGCTTTGCTTTCGTGATGTATAAGTACCACGGGCTCCATTTACTTGAGCCTATGGAGAATCAGCAGGCCTCGTTAGCTCCGCCAGGACAGGCGCGCCATAATTATTTGTTCTGGTGCTTCCCCCCCGTTGCCAGCCAGCTTTGGAGCTTCTCGAAGGTTCTCGCGGAACCGCCTGCTCGGCGCGATGTCATTCGCCGTAGCAAACCTGAGGTCACCTCGACGCGGGGTGAGGCAGGCGGACTGCCGTCTGTGTCCAAGATGCTGCACAACGACAGAGTACATATCACAACGACTGAAGCACATTGCACACGCCAAAGCAAACAAAGTGAAATCAGCATACGTATGTATATACACTAACGTGCAGAGTTTAGATATGATGATTGCAACCGAGCGACCTGAAGCCGAATACGCAGAAAAAACAGTGAACGTAAGGGCTTTCTAATTGGCTGAAAATCAGGCAAAGACAGTTGAATGCTAGGCAAAGTATAGACAAATCCAGATGTACCTAGCCAGGTTCAAGCCAACGAAGGGTTCAATGTGAGACTGGCAGATTGGCAGGGTTCCTTGCGGGAACTCTGGACGTGTTTTTAGTGTGTAACTGATTTTGGCACAAACGTGACAAGGTATGCCTGGTTTCAACAAAAAAAACTTAATTTGATTCACCACTCTTTGCACGATAGCGGTCACCACGACTATAATATCACAGCAGTTGTCACCCTCGGCAAGTGGTTTCGCTCGTCGACGTGGGTGCGTCGGGTCGCCCGTCCAACCGAGAGAGTCCTCGAAATCTTTTGCGCTTTGTTCGATTAAGCATGGCCTGGGAACAACCCTGGTCGAATATTTTACGCTGTCAGGGGATGGCGTATGGTGGCACGGCTTACAGGGTGCGACTGGTCTATCCTGTACTGTACACCCTTCGGGCCAGACGACGGCAGCGGGGAAATATGTCGGTTTTCAGGCTCTGTATCAAGAACTCTGTTCCCGGCCCAAACTGACTTCCCACAAGAAAAATGGCGATATCCGTAAACAAATGAACGTATGGCAGTAAAACACGAAAAGGATTGGAACAATATTGTTGGGTAGTTCCTTAGTGCCCTCAAGGAAGTCTGGTCCGTTGGTTTGGCTCAGCACAACCCCGCCTAGCATGACCCCTGACCAAAGGCTTTCCCATATGTCGTTTCAAACTACACCTCTCTTTCCGAAACCCGGATTATCCCGGATTATTCCGAGTGCCATGTATATCCAAGTATTCCTTCGGAAGGCCCTAGCTCATAAAAATATACCCGACACGTGGTGCATTATTTTCGCTGAGGCCCTCTCTCACATGAGGAAGGGCTCATTAACTCCCCGAAAACAAGACTTTGAGCTTGTTTTTCGAGCAACGCGACCAGCATTTTTATGCCCTGCAGAAGTCCTGAAATTAATGTATTGCTCTGCAATAAACGTATGCTGTAATAGTCACCGATATGCCAACAGTTGGCTCCTTGAAGAGCTCAGCTCCAAAAATTTTGGCTCAGAACGTGCAAGCCCTACGATGTGATGAGTTTTCTGTTCACCCGTCTGTTCTATTAGTTCTCTCGTAGAGGAATCCCGTCGACTGTTCGATTATGGGGCTTCTAGGCGCTATATTTTCACACCTCGGACGGAGAATCGATTCGCACAGGATGATTTAGATATTTGAAGGCAGACACTGCGTACTTCTGATGCTGTATGAGGTTATGTACACTGTTGTTCACCATTTTGACGGGTGGGACCCGTCTGGTGGGCATGCTTTAGCGCATGTTCTGTGGGTTGAACCTCTCCTTCCTGCGCAGACCACACTGCACAAACCTCAAACAACAGCACGTGAAGAACTGCAGTAAATGATGTAGATCATGCTAGTTCTGGGGTATGAACAATACTCACTGACCCTCACCAAGGTCGAGCTCCTCTGGCGCTGGTTGTGGCTGATTGCTTTAGTTAGGCAACCGAATCACCGACAAGACGAGCTGTGAGTGCCTGTTGTACTCTCGTCAAGGGTCAGTCTGTGATCACGGACCAACACTCCAATTCGAAGCATGGCGACCGAGTGCGCTTCCAAGCACAGCGATCTAGAGTAATTCGAAACATGGCGACCTCGAATGGGCTTCAAGCACAACGATCTACGCAGATTCTGCCAAGACCACGGCAACCGAACCGATCTCCGACTAGGGTTGGCGCCCGGGGTAGTCAGGAAGCAGTTTCGTGTAACACTTGTTTTTTATCTGCACGGCGATCTGGAGTACTGCTAAGCACGGCAATCTAGCGTATTTCTAAGGACATATATATGTCCAATACGTTTTCAATAGCAGCGACCTCGAGTCTTTGCAAGTACAGTGGCCTACATTTAATTATGAAACATGCCATCCGAGATAATCACTGGTAGCAGTTAGCGTTAGAGGTGGGGGTGCCGTAGTCCGGAATTGATATCATATCTCCACATTTTGTACCTGCACATCAACTTATCATTGTAGCGTCTTCTCATGGACAGAGATTCAAAGTCTGCCCTGACTCACCAACCAAGCCGTCCCCTGGCTGTGGTCAGGGCGAGGTTTATTTTTGAGAATGAGGTTGCCGGGAATGCCCGTGTGTGACTTATGGAAGCTCATAGAAGCTGGTGTGTGGAAACCACCGAGGTGTCACGGCTTACTAATAATAGACAAAAACAATTAAATAATCCACGGTAACCAGTATCGATAAAACAGCTCTTGGAAGTAGAGGTGAAAGTCCGCGAATCGTTCTCCATGAACAATTGTCCGTAAGAAATAATGGAAGTTACGGTACTGGAAATATAGATCGGAGCAGATGGCAGTCGGTGGAAATGTGTGAAGGGAGCGAATGGGAGTGAAGAGAGGTCGGTCGAGGCTGGTGTAAGTCGTGGTAGTAGATGTATTATTTGCCATTCGTGGGGGGCTTACATTATTCCTTCTATTCGTGGAGTCACACAAAACGTCGAACCTTCGTGTATTCATGTATCCGTGTATGTAATATATGTACAAGGGGAGCTTCGCCGCGGCAGGCTGACGCCCGCCTACGGCTCCTTCGATACCTGCAATGGCTGAAGACGCACCGGTATGCGACTCGAGGCTGTTTGTGCGACAAAGCACGCCCGAGGGGGGCATTATATAAAAACAAAGTTGAGTGAAGAGAAAAAACGCTGCAGACAATAAAAAACATTGGCCTCCACCATCTGGCACACCAACGCATAGTTCGTTCTAGCAGGGGCAAGCCCAGATAGCCACAAGAAAGTTTGTCTAGCTGCAGCCTATCGAGTAAGTCGACAGGACGGAGCACCGGCAATCACGTTGGTGCAGCAAGCTCAGAAGCAGCAGCAACATAGCGTGCAGGCACGTAATATACGATACCTAGGCTGGAACGAGACCTCCGCCGAGACGTCAAATAAATATCAATTGCCAGACGGCACTCAAACAGCTTCCAAAGCAGATCCTCCTTTCAGCTCTAGCATGCGGAGACACATCACCGAGAGAGGTTGACTTGTATAATAATAACGTTCACTGGGTCAGCAGACAAAATATACCGCAGACAGAGCAGCAGAGGTAGCAGACCCACACAACAGCAGCGCGGTTAGGGCAGCAGCACCAGCGCATCGGCACAACAGCGGCAGGAGCAGCGGCAGTGGCATAATATGCACCCCCTAGGCTACCTCTGGCACAACAGTCAAGACAGGGGAGCCTCGTGGCGTAAGAGGAGGAAATGTAAAAGGCAAACATCAGACCGACCTCCGTGAGGCAGACTACGTGAACAGCAGCAGCAGCAACACCAGCACAACACAGCAGCTGCACGTAACAGTAGCGGAGCAGTAGAATACCGGCAGTAGAAGCAACGACAGTATCACATCACGCGCGCCCGGGGCCGCCCTCGGTACAGCAGTTGAGGCAGGGGAGCATAATGGGGCACGACGAGGAAAGATATACTGGCGTCCCCGACGGGGTTTATTTGCAGTAGGTGAATGTCGTCCACAATGGAGTCTAATTTTCGGTTCGAGTCTCATCGAGTGCTAATCGTGCTTGCAGAGACATTTTCTCGCGCATCAACTTGACCAACCGAAAGCGCGAGAGCGTGAGTTAGCAAGTTTCAATGATTCATCGACGAGCGTTGAGAATGTCGAACCCTCTGTGCGATGAACATTGAGCCACTTACCGGGGGGATGAAAGGAAGGACGCCTGTCACCACAGTAAGTCATCACACCTAAGTACAAGTGAGACGAAAACAAGACCAAGAGCCGTTACCAACTAACCAAAAACAAACATATTCGTGACTTTTTGGCGTGACCGAAAAATCGAGAATCGTGACATTTCACTTCTAACGGGAAGAGCCGGAAAACATCAGGTTTCGCGATACTTTACACTTGGAAATAACTCGTTTTCTCAAAAAACTAAACTACTTCAACGTACAGGACATCTCGTGGACAAGAGTGCCGATTTACCTGCGCCCCTGCTCTGGGACAGATGCGCGCGTGGCGTGTGTCCACTTCAACGCAGCAGAGGCACCTCATTGTCACGTGTTCCTCGGTCCCCACGAATCGCCTCCCTATGCCCTCGGACTCTGCTGCGGGTATGACACGTAGGGAGTCTATTGGCCTTTGCCCGAGAGCATACCGAGACTCCTGCTTCCTGTAGGCTCCTGTAGCGAGCTTTAGGTATGGCTTTGGTATCTGTTCCCTCTGTCGGGTTGCCTGGTCTGAGGAAGCTTGCCATCCCTGTTTGCTCCTCCAGCGAAGCGGTGTGGGCAGCGTGCCGACCCTGACTAAGCAGCTTGCCCAACTTCTGTGTCACCTCGCGCGAGTTTGTGGTTACGGCGCCGTGTGCAGCCAGCATGTCCATATCTGGGGGTCTCGGGGCCAGGTCCCCTTCTGCGTCACGACCCCATTCCATCCAAGCCTCGGGGGCGATGCCTGCTATTGATTTCTTCGTTATGCCCCATATATACTAAGTAATGTGTCTCAAATCTCCTGCAATCTGTCTCCTAGCTGAGCAATGTTGCTCGATTATGGGAGCTCCATCCTCAATTCATCGCCTAACAGGCTTGTGAGGTCTGTTAGGACCTCCAGCAAGGTCCCCACCCTGCTCCCGATGGGTGCCGACATCTCCTTGCTTCTGCCGACGGCAGCTCTAACCCTCCCGCTCCCGCAACAAGGCGTGCTTGGGCCTACTGGTAAGATTTGCGTGTCAGCCGGTTATCCGTTTACCCCTGTTGAATAAACGACGGCGCATCCTGCGCTTCCGGTATCTCGAGGAGTTTTTTGTACGCCCACATGCTTCGAGGGACAGCCCCTGGTCCAGAGCTCTTCTGAGGTAACTCGTGCGTTGCCCGAGAGATTCGATGGTGATGAGGGCCGCTGCTTGTTTGTCGGGCATGTTAGCGAGGCAGCACGCAAGACGGTCCGCACCCCCATCCCTCACTGTCTTCATTGCTCGCCATCGCATGTGTTGGTCGGCACCCACCACCGTCACCCCGCCTTCGCCTGTGATTCAAACCCCAACGCTTTCAAGGAGCGAAGCCTCCTCCGCCATAGGGGCGTGTCCTTTGAGTTATAGTGCTACTGTTTTGGCGACGTTGACAACAATACCGATGACATCTAGCTCTCGCCGGAGGAAGACAAATGTTGAACCGTGTTGGCCGTGGTCCCTGTAAGGACGAGAGAGACATCGCCCATCAACGCGAAGGCTTCAACTCCTCTCCCTCAAAATCCTGTCGGTGTCACTTCAGTCCTGGTCCCAACGCCTTTCAGAGCATTGATGGTTCCATGTGGTCCCTTGCTGGACACAACTGGAGCCAGCGATCGTCCTGGTGTCCCCTGAGCCCATCCGAAAAAACACGTCAGTTGGTCTTGTGCCATAACACTTGGCCAGTACGGGCGTTAGCGCTGACACACAGCTTTCCGCCTCTTCAAGCACCGCCGCCCTTTTTACGGTGTCGAAGGCGTTGGAGCAGTCCGTAAGAACGAGCCAGTTACCCGTCTCGTGTAGCATGTAGCCCTCGATCCCACATGCTCCACTCCGCCGAGTGCGGCGACCCCAAACTGCCTCACCTCTTGGTGTACCTCCTCCTAACGTGGTTGCCACTGTCATACTTCACCCCTACGATGATGAGCCTCCTCCATGTCATACCCACGCGAAACGGCCGACATTTTTCGCCTGACACAGTGAGACTTGAATGCACGAAGAGCTGTCAGACCTCTGGCGGGAACGCGTCTGGCTTGTCGACGATTTTCAACCAGAAAAGTGTCATACCCCTTCCGAACGCCTCTTTGCCTATGGCGGTGTGAATGATGGGTTGTAGATGACCAAATCGTTTACAGTTGTTTGCTGAGCCTGAGTGAGCGCTCCGGGAGTTCGTGGCATCGACGGACACCTGAGAGACGTACTCATCGTCAGGGCGCCACGGGGGGGCGTTTCCATCATCCACCTCGGAGAGACTCATCAGCACTGCCGCCGCCGCGGACACGGCGGCATGGTCGTCGGGGGGGGAACTTGGCCACCAACATGTTCCACGTCTCCTCGTTCCCCATTAATCGTGGTTCTGCTAAACGGTTGCGTGCTGCTACTTTGACTCCTCCGGCGTGGTGACACGCCGACGACGCTCGTTCAAGCTTCGCCTCTTTCGAGGCTCCCAGGGCGGCAACCCGTTGTCCCAAGTCCTCGTTTCTAGTGTACGCTGCCAACCATGATAGCAGGAGCACTATGTCTCCGCTCTCCATCGGTGCGAACCTCTGTCGCCCCTTCATTCGGCCGTCCGGTGCGTGGAGTAGGACTGGCATGATGTACCACAAGTTGATTGCCCGCAGGAGCGAGTTCGGGCAGTGCTTTTCCACAGCGTGGTTCAGAGTGCCAAGGGCGAGAACGCTCAGGCACGCGTGTGCTCCTGCCAGCTACTGCAGCGGCTCAGTTTTCACGGCTGCGAACCGTTGGCCCTGATTCTTCAAGAAACGACATCGAGTGGTGGTCCTATACCCAGACTGTTTTGGTCCCATGCGTACCGAAGCCCCCGGGTGCGTAGGTCCTTGTCACAACTGGTCCCCCCTCCTATCCGCGGCGCCTGAATGCGAAGCCCCGGGTGGGCTTGGACCGCTGTTTCCAATGCTTCTCGTCTGGAATGCCGGGCTCCGCAGTCGACGACGGGACAACAATGTGGTGCTGGTGACGTGTCTCTCGCTAAGGCCTCAACCACGCAACGACCGTGGAGCACGTGGTGCCCTTGCCCACATGGAAATCGTACCGCCCGGTGCCCTCACTAAAATGTTTTACCGCAGACTCCCCATGCCACTTCACCTGTGGTGTCGCCAGTGAATACCTGGGGGCGCGTCTCGCCCCCTGTTATCCTCTCCTCCTGCCGAAGCCTCACCGTTTGGTGTCCGATGCCTCCTGTCGATATATACTCGTCTCCCTCCACTTCTCCAGCTTGATCTTCTCCCTTTGCTCTACTCTCAAACTCTAGTTCGCATTTTTCCGTTTCCACTTTTCCTCTACCCTTCCTGCCCTTCTCCCCCTCTCGGCTGAGACATTCTACGATAGAGATTCACCCTGGGTTTTCTGACGCTATTCACTTAGGAAGCTTCATACCTCACCCGGAAACTGGCTGTAGTAAGAAGAAAAATGCATCCCGACGAATAATTCCATGGCCCAAGTATTCATTTACGCTATTTTTCGAAAACATGTTGGCATTCAGACGATTTCAGGTGAAGAAAGACAAAACCGCGTCATTCAGAAAGCAGTTTCAGCGAACATGTGCTACCTCTGTCGTAGAACGCGTCCGCTAGCATTGCTCTTTGCCTCCGTCCCCGCTCCTCATGGCATCCTCATCCCCCCCGACCCCCCGGTCCGCCTTGCCCTCTCCACTCCCCGCTCTCTCGAGAATCCCCTCGCCCCTCCTGTTCTCTCAGCTACTTCAACACCTCATGAGCTTCCTGCTCCCGCCGTTCCCCCCGCTTCCCCTGCCCCCCTCTCCCTCCCCCGACCTGCTGGCGAGGGCGCTGCCCTATCTCCTCTCATCGCTCTTCCCGCCCCCCCCACTTTCCCTGGACCCCATGTTCCACC
>JBBMHQ010001563.1:0-18567 GCA_037834295.1 Postelsia palmaeformis
AACTACATATATGCCGCAGGACGTTTGAGATCCGCAGTTCTGCCTTTTCCCTCGGTAGAAAATAAAATTAAAAGGTATTGCGGGGGAGTGATGGAGCAAGGTTTGAATCGACATGCGCGTCGATACTCTCGTCACCTCGTGCTGCCCGTGCGCACGCATCGTGTCATGATCAGGTGGCTGTCGGCAGTGTTTTCATGAACCATGCATGGGGCCACCTCCGCGGCTCATCCACCGAGCACTTTCACGCCACTCTCCTCACTAGGTGATATCAAATGTAGCACCCCGAGTCCCTCAATCACCAGAAACAACCATACCGGCGCGAAGCGTGCCAATACAAAAGTTGCAGTTTGATAGTTTTGGAGAGGCTCCGCAACTACGGAGGCCCGAGGAATTAAAACATGTGGTCTGTTCTGGATGCGGGCTTTCTAATAATGAAAATTCACGGATGGCCGGGACCCCCAGACTGCACGATGTAGGCATAAAATCAACTCTGTAACCTTAAGGCGGCACACCATCAATAGGTGCACCTAATTGCAAAGTTGTAAGTACATTGTGGGGTTCGCGACATTGCCCAACGTCTCTAGAAGTCCTTGGTTCGCTGCATTGCCCAACGAGGGAGGGCTCCCTTCTTCCGGGAATCGGAAACACAATATGGAGCGCAAAATGTGGGAATATATATATATATATTTGTGTATGCATAGCGTGTCCTGCTGTACATAGCCCGTCACACTGCCAGCTGAAAGTGACGGTTTTCCGACCGCTCGTTTGTAATGCAGGGCCACGAGACCCTTCTGCAGAAAGAAACCTCACGCCTCCGGAAATATTTTAGGGTCGACCAGATAATAAAAAAACCCCGTTCTGCTCTCTCTGCATCAAAATTCCTTGCCATTACAACAAAGATTATGTGTGATCAAATTTAAGTGTTAATTGTACGTATGTTCTACCTTGAAAACGTGATGCAGGTCGCAGCACCTTGCCATACTTCTGGCCGACTGGATGAGTGGCGTAACGCTGCAAGCGGTGTTCTACGGCAAAAGCCAGTTTGACGTTCGAGAGAAGGTGAAGCACAGAACATCCTTTTAGCATTTGATGTTGAATCCGCCGCAGTATGTCCGGCACCAACCTCGACCCGCGACCAAGCTTTCGACAATGCAAATACATTCCGGGGGTAAGGATTGGACAAAACACCGGTTATTTCAGCCATCATGCTCGTCTTTTGGATCGTTTATGTTTTTGGTGCGGCAGGGTCGACGGAACTAGTACTGCTGCCGTTTGTTTTGTTTAGCGCATTGAGACTGCATTGTTCGGCCCCCGTACGGCATTCATTTGCGGCATGCTGCAACCACCAAAAGGCGTCACCCCGACTGCCCAGAGCGTATTTAGTCACGGAGAACTCCTCATCAATGGAAACAGTGCCGAACGGCTTTCTACTCTCTAGAGTGTCAGTGATGCACCTGTAAGTTTGTGAAACTCCTCGCTTGAGGAGGGCTATGTAAACCATCCAAACATGGGTTGTAAGAAACAGCTCACCCTTATCCCGACGAGGGAAGCCATGGCCTATGGAAATGTCTCAAATGACAACGGTGGTACAAAAACAACTGATGATTTGTAGCTCCCCACTACAGAATACAGCCCTGTCACACATTGCCTCACAAGGATAGACAGGGCTAATTACCCCTAAGGCAGAACGCCTGCGAGGGTCGTGCTCAGGTAGGTATTTACTTTTCATGTCATTCCTTTTCAACCGCTAGGATCCACTCAGATGGGAGAATGAGTATGTACGTGGATACCTGTATCATGCTCAAACTTTTCAAGCATTTTTGTTTCGTGATAATTATCACCATGAGATTGGTTAGTCCTCCAAGGCAACCAGCAACCTCGTAGGTGTTGAGTCAAATCTTGAGTGAGGTTCGAAGCCACCATGGGTCTTTCGATGAGATGAGATACTTCCTAGTGTATTCTGCGAAATAGTGTGGTACGGCGTTAGGATCTTTGATCTTGCTGGGTCGAACGGTGATGGAATAGGACACAGTCTCTCATTTGGAATATCACACTTGGTACCTGGTATCAGGATATGAGTTTCCGTAAATCGGCCTTGCCTACGATCAATGACCCCTGCCGCGGAGTAATCCCTGACACACAGAGTAGTGTGTTCAGACAATCCATGATACATTCCATGGCTTTATTGATGACATTTATCGCAACAATGCCATACCCCATGCACGGTTTTGAACAAGGACATTTTTGTTGGAAGACGTACTGTAGGATCTGTTTTGGGACACCAAGAGGCATTGATTATGTGGCATAATCTGAGGCACGAGCTATCGGTTACCATGTTATATATCTTTAATATGAAGATTGTTAGGGGTTGATCCATGGACGCAATGCCTCTCCCCTCCATAACCGACTACGGTGAACGCTACCATGGCATGCTCCATCGCGCGCCATGGCACGACCGAGGGTCAATAGAATACCATGGTACACACCATAGACGCATGTACTTTTACCATAGTTGGTTCCATGATAAATGTCTGTTCGACGTGTTGGACCACAGCACATATAATGGTCAATCTTTGTCGAGTCCACGATGTGTCTTAATGTCTGCCCATTACCGATATGGACGACATTACTCGGCCGACCGCCATGACACGACAAGTCACATACTTGACGGGATGAACCCATGGACTGCGCCACGGTTAACCACCGTCCGAGTCGTGGTTTACAACACCGACTGAGCCATGGTGCATGCCGTGGTAACATCATCGAACGCAAACACAGCATGTTCTATACACAACACAATACACTTTACCTGGTAGATAAAACCGTTTATGAGCGTGGACAAATTTGTTTCCCTAGGCTGTGCGGTAGAGCTTATGAGGCAGAACACTCGAACTCCGTGGAGGCCTGATGTTACCTACTGCAAGTGTTTTTTATCTTCGGTTCTCGGAGCCGTTTGGCTGAGTGGCTACCCTATCACCTATGAAGTTTCAATGTCTAATGCTTTCCCTTATTTGCGAATAAATGAGCCGGCATGGGGTTTATTTCCACCCTGCACGGATAAAAGCAATACCAGGCCGAACATTCAAGTGGTGTTTGGAACCACTCGCATTTGAGGCTTAACCCGTCTAGTGATGATGTCCTGTCCTCAGCACGCACGACCAGAAATGTGAAAAAATCGCCCCTGACCGGAACTGCGCTTTGAAATGTCTAGTAGGTGGAGGTGAAAATGTACCTGACCCCTGTTTGTAACCCCCGGTCGATATTCAGAGTTTTGGTCAGTCATTGTGGAGCTCTCTTGCGTGGAGACCTTCCGAAACAAATGTGAGCTACCGCAAGCGCGCTTCGAAAAATGCGATCAACCCGTAATCTGGAGAAAATAAATATTGCTTGCAAGGTGCTACCATTCCACCCCCTCCCTATATGATATACCTGGTATACATATACCTAAAAGCTGGGTAGGCGCGGTTGCCGAGGACGCTGTAAAACACGCCTCCCACCACGTGGGCTATACAGGGAAGTTACCGTGTATTCGTGATTTCCTTCGGCCGTTTCGATGGCTGGCGGTCGAGTTAGGGGATTTTGGTGCGGATAAAACCTTGACGTCGCACAAGGGAGATGATCGAATCACGTAGTGTGTATATGGTAGAGCACCTGCGAGGCAGTTGTACAGGAAGCTATTTGCTTTCTCTGAAAGTGGCCACACCGGACAAAGGTCAATCCATTGACGTTGTTATCCATCCGCCTCGAAAATGATTCTTCGCAGGGTGCATCTCACCGTTCACACGACTCGTCCAACACCTCACGGCGCTTTGCGCTTGGGGCAAGCAATGTATTTCTGGTTGGTGCAAAACATACACGTGCTCCGTCCCGGCATCGTAAGGATGCAAGCGCGTATGGTATCATGACAACGGCCATACATGATAATAAGGAGGCATTTCCTCCCACACCTGACGCCTCCCAGCGTCCTAGGGCGCTTCGTGCTTGTTTCAAGCAATTTATGCCTGTTCGTTGATAACTCGACGTGCTCCGTCCCGACATGCTAAGGTCACGTGGGTCTACTACCATACGGCTGTGATCATGGATGACCCTCGCCCCTCCCTACTGCATCTTCCGCCTCTGGAACTCAGGCGAAGATGACAACGGTGACCGCGCTGTTCATGATCCCGACCGCTGTCATCTTCCCCGCCTTGCTGAGGGAGGCAAATTCGCCACCGCCTTCTGTTACCCTGAGGAAGAAGCAACCCGCCCGAGCCGAGCATCCTCAGCACTGGGGGGATGGCAAAGACCATACCACGGACCAGCTGTATTTGGACGATCAAATCGACGACGACGAGGACGCAGACTTTGGTGACGCGTTGCTCGCAGGTGAGTGGTAACGGGAACCTACGACAGAGTTAGCCGTCTTCTGGCGCGAGTGGTTTTCATAGACCGAAACAGAAGATCCAGTAATACGTCATATCGTGGCGATACCCATCAACTGTGTTATCAACGCTGTTCGTGGTGACCCTAGGCTGCATGGGATTTTTATATCCGTCTGGTCCTTAGTATCTTCTTAACAGCCAGCTTCTGTGTGGTGAGGTGTAGAGCTGCTCGATTCGAAAGCCTCGGCAACCGTTGGGTGCACCACGACCGTAGCATCCGTCTCCCCGATGTCGCACAAAGGAAGACGCATGTTACGGTACTCGGGTCGACGACGGCCCCCCTTCTTCGACATCCTGATTGAAGGTAGGCAAACGATGGACGGTCTACGCACCGTGGGGGAACGTGACAAAGCCCGTAACACTCGTGGCACGAAGGTCGATCTTACCAAGCGGCCGTCTAGTCACGCTTCGGAACATGAGGTAAGACAATCTGCGTTCGTCAGGGCCTTCGACGTTGAAGAAAATACTTCAACCGCCTGTCCTCTGCTAACCTCCCAAGCGGATATCCAGTAGGGGGAGTCGTGTCCACTCGTGCAGCGGTGGCAACTCATGTTCCCGAAACCCCCCACCTGTCGAGGGTCGTCTCTTAGCAGGAGTTGAGCTTTTAGCCCAATCGATAATTGTCGTTTGAGTTCCTTCAGTGAGCACGCATCCGTCTAAGATGTATCGACTGGTATTGGGTGCTAGTAGTATTGTTTCAGCCCTACTAACGCATAGAGCGGCCGTCAGGTCTGACAAGCAATAAAGCATTGCGACGTCGTCTTTGCCCTGTTGATTTTTGTAGCACCCAAAGCCAAGGTTTCAGTACCTCGGCGCATAACTTATCTTGAACCAAACCATCAAGAGACGGTCTCAGCTACGCCCAACACATCATTATCCCGTGAGCTACGGGTACATCTAAACAACACGTTAGTGAGATATGTTCATCCGGTCCAAATTTACTGGTTTGCTTCTTTTCCGGTGTTTTGTCTTCTTAGCCCTTTCCGGCACGCCGAGCCTTTCCGCGGACGAGCTACTCAGAATTTTACTGAATTGTCCTGAAAGTGGTATCTCCGCCTTAAACAGATCAACATGTATGCCTGAAAATGTGTCAAGTTCCTGCTGTCGAATATTTCGAGGCAGGGAGGGGGGGCTGGGCCCATTGTTGCTTTCGCTCGGCGAGGCTATTCTATAGAGGGCACGTACCCAACAAAGTTGCAGTCCCATGTACGCTTTACATTTTACCGCAGGTTGCTACAGTTGAGAACGGGGCAACATCTGTGCGACTAAACACATGAGGATTTATGTGGTTGATTGCTGTCGGGAAATACGAAAATATCGTTTTGAAATTACGGGCGTGCGACTACAGGAGTGGCGTGACGTATGAGCACATTGTATCCGATCGAGACGCGTCTCCTCCTGAAAAGACGCCTGAAATGTACAGCTACAGCAGCGTAAGCGCGCAAATGCACAGGCATCACCATACCACATATGGGTGAGACACATGTATTTGCAATACATTTGAGCCCCCCCCTTCACCCCGGCATCTCGAATTGCTTCGATCGATTGGCACTAGACTGCATGTAGTATCGTACCACGCGAGTGATGAGGTAACCCACACCCTCGGACAGACGTCAAACCTGATTTCCTCAGCAACGATGAACAGTGAAATTCCTCATACGACGTGTCTGCTGAAATGCGTCGGAGAAATCGTTCGGAAGCAACCACCGTCGGTGCACGCGTCTCATTTTTAGCGGAGGAAATCGAGCGCGACACTAATCCTAGGGGATGTGCTTTTCTCCCGTGGCGAGCTGTTGTTCTTGCTTTGGAACTTTTTATCATTCTCCCCGCCCCTCAAAGTGTCCAAGGAGTTCATCACGCACGTTCGCTTTCCTTTCCCGGATATGGATTACAACGCCAATGCTTTATACGCGGCCCGGTAGAGCCGTTCGCACCTTTTGTCCATAAGTCCCTAAGTAACTCTGAGCGCATACGTCGGCGCCAGTGTCTAGGGCATGGCCGTTCGGAATAAAATAGGATTATATCGTTTTATGATTCGCATTTCGCGCATCTTTGAAACGCGGAGGTTTTTTCTCCTCGCGTTCTGCACACACCGACTAAGCGATACCGTATCTTAGAATACGCCATTCCCCTCCTTTTGGTATTGTGTTGGATGCGCTTGACAACACGTGCAATAATGAATTGAACGTTAATTACTCATAAACGATGCTAGAAATATCGACACGAGCATTTAAGGAGGGGAGCCACACAAAGAAACATGACGCATGCTTCAGACAGCGGGGGGGGGCGTGCATCCGCAAAAATATGAGAATGTTCGGAGGCTCGTCGCATGAGACGCCCCATGTCCCACCAAAAAGTGGGCCTCAAAACAAAATACACACTTCACCACTTTTGAGCCGTGATGTGTTCGCGAATTTTCAGCCATAACTCGGTTTCAACCATCTACGAATCATGAGAACGCTCAGATGAGCGTATCTGCCCCATGCCGCAAGGCTTCTATTGTGGCATGTTGATTGAAAAATCGATATGTGTGAAGCTCCCCCGATCACGCGGTTGCCGTTTGCTGAAATCGCCACTTTCAAGTATTACGGAGGAATATAGTTAATAGAACCTACGGTCCATACAAAAACCTATATATTTCCGTATTTATAGAACAATATTTGGTCCTGTTAATTATGTTTCTCCGTAATAGTCAATTTTCCCCTTTGAGGTCCCATCATGTTCGACTCGATGTCGAATCGCACCTTCCAGGTCTCCCACGAAAGGCATACCCTTAAACGAGAATACAATTCTGGGCAATTTTTGATATTCGAGAACCCCCATGCGACTTAATTGCTTGTCTTGTGAGGCACAAACGTTGCTACCACCATCGTAGAGTGCATCACCCGTGTGTCAAGTCGAGCTCCCGTCTGTACGTATTTCCAGCTTAACATCGAGTCACATCATCCATATGCCTTTTCCCCGTCGACAGCGCGCGCGAGGAGCCCTGTGGCTAGCCCTCACCTAACTGAGGTCGACACCTTCGCGTCGGCGACGCCATCGCGGAAACTCAGGTACCCCGCTACTAGCCGGAAGATGAAAACACGACCCTTGTAGTACGTGCCGCAATGGCTGTGAGGAGGTTCCTGACTTTTGAGACGCTCTACACCTCACCCACCTGCCGGAATTGAGAAAACATATGGCATCCGCCGCAACGACTGTTCAATTCGCAGGGGGGGTGGGATCGTTTTCAACTCTCGTTTTATCCAATTAACGGTGCGGTCGCTATGGTCGAACCTTAAATTTTCAAAATGTTCTCGACCGTATCTTTCCGAAAGCACGTTATTCGGTGATGTAAGCCTTCCTGTTCTGGCAGAACAGTTGAGCGCAGGAACACGATTGCACCTGCGTGAACACTCAATGCACCCTTTACAACTCCTGACTCACAAATACCTTTGTTTTCCTATAGATATTCAACAAACAGTACATCTGTCAGTATATATACTCATCGAATACGAAGCAAGTGGGTGTCCCCTTCGTTCAGGCGTCCACGTCGGAGAGGAACACCTTCATTCAAACCTTAGTAGACCCTGTGCGTACCGCGGGAAATTCTCGTTATCCCTCAACAACTGACTTGTCGTGGCCATGTCGTCCCCTCCATATGGGACTCATACCGCTCGACGTTGTCTTCCTGAGGGGGGCTTTGGTATGCATTCCCCGAGCCATGTGCCTGTTTTGTCCCCGACTCCCTGCCACCCACCGATGCGCAGAAAGCCGAAGCTGTTTACCAGGTTTACCGCGACGAACGATCGTGGAGAGGTAACGGTCGAGAGAACCGCCGTGTACGCCGACATCGTCTCCTTGCAGAAGGTGTTGGTGCCGACATACATATTCCTGCCTCTCTGGCTGACTATCCTCTTGTCCATGGTGAGATATGATGTTGTATCTTCGACGTGACTATCGTATTGCCTCCGTGACAAAAGTCTTCGTACCGGGGTTCATGTTCCTACGGTGTGTTTGGAGGCGACGGTGTCCTCTTGTTCCTGGTAAGATACGTGGAATATCAGCGCAGGCTCATGAAGAGCATCAAGAGACGCACGTGACTTCGCGGGGGATCATGCACCCCCCGTGGCACAGACCCGACGTCTCAAAGAACACATGAGACATATTGAGGACGCGCCGTGGAGGTAACGTTGAATCACAGCATACCGCCTATGTATACGATGTGCATACTCGAAGGACGACGTGTTGTGAATTTGTACATATGGTTTTTCTTGGAGAGGGGTTGAGCCCCAAGTATGGGGAGAGTGTCTACCCCGTTTGATCGTAATCCTCCCGTACGGAGGCCGGAACCGGACCTTTGGATTCCCAATGTCCTGACCTTCGTATTAATGGCACCCTCCATCCGTTTTTAGTTTTTAAGTTCGACGTTTGGACCTTGGACATTCTGCGGTCTAACGCCGCTCGCGCTTCTCCGAGGCAACCCCTCACTCCAGGTTACTGGTGAACGGAGGCTCACGTGTTTCCTGCTGGGCCCATTGTAACCACGAACCCACTCCCCATTAGTTTCTACTTCAACACTCTTACCGTGAATAAAATAGTACAGCTTTATCCTCTATGTCGAAAACGGAACGGGTCTTCTATTTTTTCAATCTCCGTTTAGGAGGCGTGGGCGCAGTTAGCTTTCGCAAGATAAACAAGGGGTGCCTGAGCCAGCAGACATGAATAAAAATGCGGTCAGGACATCAGATGTGGTACCAGAGTCCGGACACTGCCAGTAGATACTGAATCACTACCGAGCTCTGCGGTTCGAGCTATTAATGGTGTTTAAGCGCACGAAGCAAATCCTCCGGTGCGGTTTGTTTCGTGAAGTAATGCAACCGCCGCAAATGCAAAGGGCGGTTGTGTCCGATCATGATTTGTTTTTGTACTCTACAAAGATACTTTAATATCACATCACTGAGTATGCTTGTCTTCCCCCATTTCTCTTAGCGCAAGAGACGACAGAAGTCATCGCGGGAACGATCGGACAGGATTCGATAGGATCTCGCGCTCGCTGGTCTGTATCACCTGGTCAGAACATACAACTCAGGAATTCACACTAACCCAAAGCATTCAATGAACTGATAACACCCACCCATACCTACGTTTAGGTGCAGTGGCCGCAGTCGTAAGAGTAGCGCATGGTAGTAGTAGGAGTGGCCGATGCGACAGTAATACAGTGGTGGTAAGGATAGGACCGATATGAACTTAAAAATGAAGTTGTCATGGTTGTACCCGTCTGTCTGAAGCCAACTGCATGCCCTGGCGGAAGGCACAGCATCATATTTTAACCACGTTGAATTCAGAGAAACACTGAATAACGCTTTTTTCGACAGTGCCGGTAGGACGGCGTAAGTTTCCCACAGGATTCACACAGCCCCTGCCAGACTTCCCGACCCTCTTATATCTAGCGTAAACTACAGTAGGGGGGTCAATCTGCTTACCGGCAAACGAAAGGTTTTGTTCTAATGATGCAAGAAAAATATAAAAAAAACTGCTGAAGCTTCAGCCTCCGTGGTAACCTCTTTACCAATGGGAAACAGCCGATGACCGGCGATGTTGTTAACTGCCTATTCAAAGCTTTCAGAGCACGAGGTTTCCAGCGTACATAGAGCTGAAACGGCGGTTATAGACATCCCGCCGCGATGCTCAATTTCCCAGTGACGGACACGCCCTCTCGTGCTGCACCTTGTACAATACAGGAGACACCCCGTTCCGCTTGTTTGAAGTCTCGTGGTAGGCAACACCAACGACATGCCCGTGTTTGTACCATAGGTTGTGAGAACAATGCGCGAGGCGGAGGCGGCGGTTGGGGGCAACGACGACGCTCTCTTGCATAACATGACGGCGTCGCTCAGTTGCTTGTGCGCTGTCTTGTGCGTGATATCTGCCGCGGGAATGGCGGCCCACAACATCTTCATCTTGACCCAGGCGAGTTCGCCGCCAAGTTGTGGTTATGGTGGTAGCGGTGGTGGTAGTGGTAGTGGTGATATGGGTAGAGAAGAGCCTTACTCGCAGACGCTTAGATGTTATCATATTACTGCAAAAAAGGGCTCCACGAGTGATGGGAGCCCAAGCCTTGCACCATGTAAGCGAAATAAAATCATTTTGAAGACACCAAATGAGGTAAAAAACACGGCAATTATTCCCACTCGGTACGCTCAAGACTGTGCTACATTTTTCAATTTTGCTGCATCATTTATTCACGCTGACGTTGTGTAAAAGGGGGCGACTGTGTCTCTGATATCTTCGTCTCGCACGAAAAGGACGCGGAAGAACTCCAAACTGTAAAAAAATGCATCACATGTGCCTCACTACCTGAAACCAAATCAACACCATATACCTGGTACGTACATGCAAACATAAATACATGGAAAATACGTGGAAAAGAGAGCACATAAGAGCAATGTCAATGGTGGAATCGGTTCGGCGGGGCAAGACCTGTGGTTGGGGATCCGAATCGAGCTGGTATGTCGATTCCCGACACGAAGGTCAAGTCAGGTTAGGTGTACAGTAACGCGCGCTGTCCTGCGTATGTGTATCTAACTTACACGTATGTAGCTCGAAATGTCCTTTTTTTCAATATGCTCGGGCGGTCCACTGATCAAGCTCGGGGGCTAGACGGGTGAGCTTGGTTCAGGGCGACCCGACCCGACCCGATCAAATCGGGCCCGTGATAATTCCGGATAATTGCTTGACCCGAGCCGTGGATCGGGTTTCAGCGGTGAAGAACGCTTCGATACACTGAGGCAGTGTATACTGCTTTGCTTCGTCACCCAATTCAAAGACCCACTGGGGCTGCTGAAAGGGGCGCCATCGTTTCGTGCAGCTTTGCAAGATCGTTCTCGGTGTTACACTCTCCCACCGCGGGAAAAGCGTTTTCCGCTCGTAGTATAGCCATGCCGTGCTAGGGTAGGAGTGGCAGTTGGTTAGAGTTCACTATAGTGTGTTTCACTTGAAGAAAAGTATTTTCCTATTACGAGGGGTCATAGTAACTAGGACCTACGGTACACACAGAAATCTAAATGTTTTCGCTTTTTTTTCTGACGACATTTAGTCTTGTTTGATATTGTCCCCCGTTATACTATGGTTGGCATAAGCAAGTAGAGTAGAGTATATGAAGTAAACTTTAATGTATGATAGTATTGTCAGTGCAGCCTAAACCTTCCCACGGACAGAGCTTTCCATCTAGAACAACTTCCCAGTATATTTGCACCCGATGTGTATTGTATCAAGTGTATGATTGTGTGCAAGGCCCAGATTCATCTCACGGTAGGGTTGCATTTATTGATTCGGAAGTTCCTGACTGGTTGGTACGATGTGTTTTTGTTTTGTGTCAGCTGGTTTTTGTTTAATGACAAGCGCATCGAAAGGTTGACCCCATCACTAAAAAGCAAGAGTAGTCTCGAAGACACATGTCGAGTTAGATAATGAGCTTCTTACGTGAGGAAAAAACTGTGTGCCGCTGCATTGCTCCCCGTTCGATAGAATGTCGGGCTTCATTGCTCCTCATATGATCGTATGTCAGGTTAGTTTATGTATACACTTTATTTCAAACCTCGGATGTTGGGTAGGGCATCATGATTCTTGTCTCGTGAGGATCCTTAGAATAGTAAATTGCAGATCGCTACCCGTTGTATTGCACATTGTTATTTACAAGCTCCTTATAATGCGTTAGTCAAGTTCGGTTTTGTTTTCTTCCTCAAACTCGGTTGATTGGTGAGGTATTTTAGAGCTACGTCACGCAAAGACAGCTCAAGGGAACACAATATACGGTAGGTCGCTACTCTTGCGAAAGCGTGCGTTGGCATAGTAGTAGCTCAATCACCCCCTCGCTCTTCGTTTGATCCTCGCCGACTCAGGTGATGGCTTTCCAAGCGCTTTGCGCGCCAGGTCTTGTTGTCTGCGGCGGTTTGTTTGTCGGGAAGGAAAACGGCCTTGCTGCAGGTGTGGCAAACCATTTGCTTGACTTCAATATGGATGTAGACCTCGTGGTAGGATAAGGGCTACCTGTATTCGACGAAGCACAACTCTGTCTGGCTAGGCTGCTTGTCATTCGGACTACCACTACTCCAGCGTTTTGGTATTGTGGTCTACGGCATTCCTATATTGTTTTCGTGGTGTTTTCCCTCAGCTCGCCCTGACAGCTTTCCAAACAACTCGTTCCTGAGTGAGGTATTGAGCGCCGACGATACAACCACGTGCTGAGCCTTAGAAACACAAACAAGATCGACGCGGTGTCTGACGGTACCCGAGCGATGGAAACTGAAGAAGGAAAACAACTTGATTTAGCACATGCGGGAGGGTTTTAATTCTTTTTATTGTGTATTCTCCGGGTACGCTTCTCAGCTGCAAATCTTTGATGCCGTGCATTGCGTACTCGGTATATACCTCGCACCTGACAAACGACCTCGGTGTGCATACGTGTTGTTTCCATAAAGGGCCGCCATCGTCGGATTTCCGAAGCTATGTGTGCTTCGAAAGCTCTGCTTGCAAATACATACCTGGGGCGTACTTTAGTTGCAAGTATCGCTTGCTTTTATGATGGTGTTCGGCCGCCTGGTCGTACCGCTCCCTCGCTGGCTCTTCGAAGCCTAACGTTTGGTGAGTGTTTGTCTTTATCGATGGACTTCGTTCTTGTTCACTCTGTCTTGTGGCCACGGGCGGCATTTCACTTAGACGAGTTAAAGTGTGAGAACATTTTCATCATCTTGATCATGATCGCCCTCAGAACACAAACCTTGTTTAGTTTTAGTGTCTAGAACAACTCTACTTGCTCTTACCAGTTTCCTAATTGTGATGCGTGTGCCGGCGTTGATCCGGTAAGGTGCCGTCGTTGGCGGGCTGGCGACATTGGTGTGCTCCTACATGGTGCGATTGCAGAGGAAAAACGAGCAGGTGCTAGCAGACGTATTTGAAGACGATCTCATCGCCTCGTGGTCGTACCCGACGCCGGAGATGCATGCCGCCGCAAGGATTGTACAAGGGGCGTTTAGGTGAAGCTCCCGATCCTGCTGAGAGTACACTATGCTGCCTATCGATGAAAAGTATCGATAATTTGTTGCCATGCAAAAGCAAGCGTGTACGTGCTCATATCAAAAAAACAAATACCTGGTATAGTATTAATAGTAGCACCTAACGTTCACGAGGGTGTAATTGTAGGAGACCTAGTGGATATTGTATCCCCAGACACTGTTTTTGTAGAACAACACACTGGATGCTTTTGGAAACAATTTTCTCCTTGTTTGTGACAAAATTTTCCAAATGGGTGAAACTACGTTTGTGATGTTTTTCTCGCTATTCAATTCAAGAGTCGTGTTTGAATTATTGACAATTATGGGCATCATTTCACGAATGTAGAAGTTCTCGAGGAACAAAAGGTTCTCCGATTACAACGTTCCCGACATCGGCCTAAGGGGGGAAGGCATCGTTCCAATCATTTCATTGTAGAGACAAATTGACACCCCCTGTGGCATTGGGTGAATCCTCAATTTCTTACCCCTGTCAGTCAGAACGGTTGCGGCCAACACTTGGAAGCCCGGTCGTAGTTCGTAGGGATCAGCAGCAGCATCATAAAGGCGGTGTACGTACTTCTTTTTCTTGCGTCCCTCTCGTAGAGTGCACCTGGCGGTGACGAGGGCGACAAGAGCGAAAGAGTTCGAAACCTGGCTTACGGGCTGCCGGTGGCAGCGGTCAGCCGTCCACGCAGTGGTCAACTCCGTCATCTTGGTGACGACGGCGTGCCTCATCTACAGCAACCTCGTATTCGCGGCCAAATTTGACCGGTGAGTCATTCCATGGACTCTGGACGTACCGTTCGCTTGAATGCCCTACCTCGGACCGAGCTGATGTACAGAGTAGGAGTTCCACGATACAGTCCGGAATATTTCGTCTGCCCGAACTCGTAAATCAATATCTCTACTTGTAGTACGGAATACCTCTCAACTGGGATTTTTATCTCAGGGACTCGGGTGTTATTTATGACCCTGATCGTCACCTCTTTGAGTTATGCTGCCGCGTGCTGCATGCTCATAGACGTAGACTCTCAATTGTAAACGCCGACCGACGCAAGCCCTCAACACACAAGCTACTCAACTAGTATCGTTGACTCCGATGTAAAATGACAGCATTATATATGATACACTTCAATGTCTTTTGTAGATGTTCGCCTACATAATCCGTGGATATGTTGCAAATGTACAATATACCTGTCGTGAGGTACAGGGTGAGAATGGGTCAAATTAACCCACTGTTGGGGCTATCTGTGATATATTGGAAGGGTCACTGCTTACAGTCAGCCAGCACCGGATAAAACACAGGGTTATAAAATAAAGAAAACAATAATCCGACGAAAACCCACGTCTGACGAGGAACCGCCATTCTCAAGCGGTGCGCTCATACGTGTGCCTGATGGGTAGAACGTGCATCAGGAGAATATCTCCGGGAGGATATACATCATGAAGGTATTGCTTTGTATCAAATGTCAAGAGCGAAGACCACGTGATCGACAAATTTGTGAGGGGGTCGTAGAAAACGCGCACCCTGACGATACCAAAGCACCTGTCGTCGTAACTATTGTGACTGTCGTGAACCGTAACATAATAACTAAGCCGCGGGACAGGCGTGGCACCTTATTTCCTGGGCTCCTTCACAAGAGGGGAAACATGCTTCAGTCAAAATCATCACTTGGGAGAAGTTTGTTTCGCGCTAATCCGACCAACAATTCCATGCGCTCGTCCTAAAGACCAGTAGGAGGTTCATTTCGCTGTCGGTATAGGCGCCATGCCGCCCCAAAAATGTTGCCCCAAACGGTGCAGCTCCTACCGTGAGGTTAATCGCCAGAGTATAGGGCCTACAGTAGGTTTTCTTATTGAACTGTTGTCATATTTGTTGTCGAAGGTCCTCAAATCATCAACGTTCTCAACGAATTGGCGCTCTGTGCCCCCCGTCTTCAGCGTGGGTCGTCCCCTCCACACATTTTGAAGTACTTTTCCTGTAGCCCATTGGGAAAATTCTTCGGGACAGGAATACACTTCGTATAGGTGATTTCGGGGAGTCGGGTTCTCGCTGTGGTATCGACTGTATCAGTAGCTTACAGCGTCGTAACACGTCGTAAGGGATATGTGCCCCTCCTACCCTGCCATGGGTTATGCGAGCGACGGAGAAGTGCCGGCCCAATCAGGAGGAGCCACGAGGTAGAGCACTAGGCTTTAACGGCACCCACTTAATTTTTTATCTGCGTTTCGCGTCTGTTGTGTCAGGATGTGGTAATAAGTTTGGCCGCCGCCGAGATTTGACGCGCGACATGGTAATAAATAAGCCTCGAGTTTTTTTCGGAGGGTGGGTTTCCTCATTTGTGGCGAGCTTTACCTACTGTAGACAAGAGCAATTGTTGTCCTGTTGCCTCTTAGGTGTTCCAATATATCTGATAACATTTGTGTAGTTGTGGCTTGTTTTATAGATTGAGTATATATGACACAGCAGCCCAGGGGGTTGACTTGTCGAAGAAGGACGCGACGGTCGCTACTTCTTCTGTATATTACCTCGCAACATATTATATACAGCAACCAGACACAGGGAAATAAGCTTTACGAGCCGATCGGAAGGTGTCGTTGGACGGTAAAGAAATATTCGAAGCACCTGACACCACCACAGGCGAATAAACGCTCTGCATCTTATCTATGCGAAGGCGCTCTCTCGATCACTTAGCAGACGACGGGCCCTAGCGCAACGCAACCCAACCCAACCTGACCCAAGATGCCGTGGCACGTTAGCTACACCAAACCCAATTCCGATGCAGAGGGGCAGATTGGGCAAAACGAGTCCGACTAGGAACGCGATGCATCTACACTCCGCGGAGCCGTTTCCCCTGATCCCCCCGGACACAAAGATCCCAAGCCATCGGGGTCGGAGGAGACCCTGCGCCCTGCATCGAACATTCGTCTTCAGCGCCAACCGATGAAGTCGTCATCTTCGCGCTCGCGACTCAAACCGAAATCACGCTCGCGGCCGAAACCGCGATTGCGGTCGAACTCACTCTCGCGGATAAACCTGCGCTGGCGGGCGATTCCTCCGGGCTGTTTGCGCTGTTTGACGAACCAACACTCACGCTTTCCGGAGAACATACCCTGCGGTATGCCCTGTTTCGCGAACTCACCCTCGCACTTGCGCTCCATTAAGGGGATGATATGCGCACGCGCGACCGGTATTATTATGAGAATATAGGAGCGTAGTGGACGACGTCTGCCTTCTCCCCATTGAAGCGATATTCGAAAAAAAAAAAGAGCTCTGTCTCACCCTGACCCCAAAGATCAAAGACAGCGGTGTGGTATTGTCGGGCCCACCCTCTTACTGACGAGGGGGCGGACAGGCAGGATTAACTCTGCTGGAAGTGTTTTACAGCGGTATTAATGTTACGGGGGACCATAGTTAATAGGACCTGCGGCACACACACAAAGTTCTATAAATCAACCAATTTTTAGCAACAATATTCGGTCCTATTAACTATGGTCCCCCGTAAAAGTGCTGGTGGCACTTGCTACAAAAATCTCTCTCCGACATGTCTATCAATACATGTTTCATATGTTTTTTTTGCCGAGTTCCGAGGTGGGGAGCTCGTAAATACCAACCCAAATCGAGACGTGTACAAATGGTTGAAATGTGCGAACCGATAGGCCGAGCGTACAGCGATGCTGACCCTGGCCTCGCGTGTCCTACTGCTTGCGCTGCTGCTTCCAGAGAGTGTTCTGTTTTCTCCACGGGAAAAAACTATTTATTGTATATTTTTAAATTGCATTGTCATTATCATTTCCTGAGTCGTGGAAGAGAGAGGTTCCTCCCATCGGCCGGGTACCTGTATCGAAGCTTCCGGTAATACCCTGAGCATCTCGGCCATTCTTTATGACGTCTTCCTCCCCACAACGATACCGGCCGAACTCCCAACTGGTACGGCCTACAGTTGCCTCGGATGACCAAGCCTCCCAATAGTACACTACCATTCGACTCCTCCGATCTAACTTAAAAATACCATTACGGATGAAAGATGAAACATTTCCCTACATTATCCCAGCTACTTGCGCCCCTCCTCCCCCACCCCCATCTAAAGGAACAAAAGGGGGGGCGGCGCGGCGGAAAAGACGGCATAAATGCCTGGCTCGGATCGACAAACCAGCGACTACCTCACGTCTGCCCGTGCTCGTCACAGGACCTCGTTCTCGCTCGTGCTCGCTCGGGCCCGTCGTGGGGTTACTGGCCTGTGCTCGATGCCTTGCTTGAGAGAACTGCGTGCGAGGACTTCCCTTCCAAACCAAAATTGCTATATCTCAGTTCCCCATACAGACATGCCACATTATTTATACTAATAAACCCTGCTTTGCCCACTACTTCGTTTGCGGAAGCCGTTAGTTCATCTACGGACAAAACCTCCCTCTACTGTATAACTTTCGGACTGCATTATCATTATTGTTTCCTGAGTCGTGGGAGAAAGAGGTTCCTCTCCTCGACCGGATACCTGTATCGCAGGTTCGAGCAATACCCTGAGTATCTCGACCAATCTATTCGGCGTCTCTCTCCCCACTATGATACCGGCCGGATTCCTAACTATTATGGCCAACAGTCGTCTCGAATGACCGAGCCTCCGAACAGTACGGTACCAATCGACTCCTCCAATACCGAGGTAACATGAGACTACTGCTTAATAGTAAAACATTTTTTCCTCACACGGTTCCTTCCCCCAGCTGTCTCTCGATTACCACCTTCGCCCCCGCCGGCTTACGTGGCACACTTGTAGAATGTTCAATGTTATCACGCGTGTTCGACTCGTACGCGTCGGACCTTCACCTCCCCTATCTGCAGAAAAGTCGTTCTGCTCTGTTCCCCCCGCCGCGAGCGTGGTCGCGGCTCCTGAACGCAATGAGTGCAGGATGAACTCGTCGGGATTCCGACCTGACTTCGACACCATCTTCTTGATCGCTCAAACGACCTGGTCATACCTAACAACTCTTACGGCCTCGCCACATTGATACGATCAAAGGGGGGGCATGGTCGAGAAAACCAGGAAAACATGACCTCAACTCCGACGTAAGGGAAGCGGCCCCGCCGTCTGCTCTAAAAGACGACCTTGGAC
>JBBMHQ010001674.1:0-18566 GCA_037834295.1 Postelsia palmaeformis
TGTACCGTAAGTCCTATTTAATATGCCCCCCCGTATTACTACTGCATGCGGCAGCTGTATGCCTACTGCAGCAAGCTGATGCTGCTGGTGCTAGTATGCGCAGATGTGCAGCTGCAACAGCTGCAAGCAGCAGCAGCATGCCGCAGTGTCTGGAAAAGCAAGTCAACCCCCGGCGCAATTAGAGCATGCGAGCACGAAACGAGGACATAATAAGACATGCAATCGGCACAAGTCGTTAGTTCCTTCCCCTCTCCCTCCTTTTCCCCCCCTCCTTTGTGCCTTCTCTTCTCCTCCCCTTTTTTCCCTCCGCTGTGTCTCCTCCCCCTTCTTTCGTCCTCCTGCTAAAAAAAATAATGCAGCTGTTTCGCTGACTTCCATACCATATACTGCCGCCCCCTCCTTCCCTTTCTAGGCATTTTCTTGGTTCTGGAAGAAGCATATCGACAGCCGTCGACATAAAGTTTTCAGCTGATCCCGCAATATATAAGGTTTGTTGCGCGGTGCATGTGTGTCCATCCATGGATGGGTGTAAATGCATGAATTATTGATATTGATCAACCACGGGCGGCACAACTTTCTTCCTGCGGGGTTACACACTCGCTGGTGTTACACGTTACACGCGGCTCTTCGTGGGCTTCCCCGATGTTTACCTCGCTGTTAAGCCGGAGGATGCGTTTCATGTGGATAGGGTCTAGGCTTCGGTGAAGGCCCCCCACCCTCCCTCGCTCGCATTACCCGTAAATAGCGCGAGGGTATGGCGGGGAGTGGGGGGCTGAAAGACTAAGCGAACAGCATAATATATACCAGGTATACAATACTGATTGTATGAGCGTGGGGAAAAATAATGAATGAACCGGACAGGGAGTCGGCTACGGTGTGGTGGTTAGCGATGTAATTGAACTCGTACCTGGTTGGCAGCATGACGCACAGACAGACAAACAGACGATTGGACGCTGAGTGAGTGTGATGAACTGTGGACCCTCTCGCGGTACGAGTAGTCTCCACAGCTTAGACGCGTTCTACGATATAATAGAGATAGCACGTTTCCGCTGAAAAGTTTTCTGAATGACGGAGTTCCTTAACCCAAAATCGTCGAATGCCAATCTTGTTTCGAAAAATGATGTTTGTGTGTACTTGGGCCACGAGATCATCGAGCTTTGATTTTGGCTGGAGTCAGTTTTCGGGTGAGGGATGGAGCTCCTTAAGTGAGGAGCCTCGGAAAAAAATGGGTGAACCTCTATCGTAGAACGCCTCCTTAACCGAGACGAGATCATCTTCTGTATGGCTTAATGTTAATTTAAGAGCGGAAACAAGAAAACCTGTGTCTTTATTTGTGGTCCCTTCTACGGCGACATGGCTCTGTGAAGGTGCATACCGAGAAAGACCACAACACAATTTCCGTCGTGTTGAAAAAAAAATATGCGGGATGTATTTGACCACAAGATAGTCACCAGGCAAAAGTTACCGGTACCAGGCTGAGTTTTCGATCAACGAAACTTAATCATTTTTCCCGCCTGCCCACTGTCCGATATCACACGCGTTTCAAGATATGTGGGCAGTGCCAAACTATTCGTCAGCAGCAACGGCAGTTACTAGCTGTAGTAATATTTGTACTTAGGTGGATGGAATGCTTGACATTGAGTCGAAGACTCGATTCAGCTTATTTCCAATGAATAGGAAATACCGACGCTGCAGAACTCACACGTTACTTCATTGGTCCGATAATAAGAATCCCCTTAACACCTAATATGACTGAGTCTTATAACCTCACTGATCGTGACACCATCCTTGAACAACCTTGGGCATACAGGCTATTATATGGGACTTAGCGAAGCGCTCGCCGCTGAGCACGATTGTTAAACCTGCAATGAGACAGAATGTGCCGTACGTCGTATACGCATAACGCAAGAAAATCAACATGGTGCAAAACACGTACGTGCTGAAGAGGAACAGACGACTGCTGCATGAACGAAGCAACACCAAGAAGAGGGAGGGGCACCGGGACTGTTTTCGTATATTAAGCCGAAGCTGATATTAATATGATGTATATAAGTCTTCAGAATTACTACCTGGCACCTAGTACCAGGTATCATTACCTATGCTGCCATTAATAACAGCGTGTACTTGGTAAGGCGGCAGTAAGAGAAAAAGGAACCCCCACTTCATACTACTCGTGGACCCGACGGCTTTTATTTCTCTTCGAAGTCTCTTTTGTATCGGGCGTGCAATTATAAGATCAGCTCAATGCCCCGAACCAGAGGAAACAGTGCAGAGCTCCAACTTGTCTCTGCCATACATCCATGTGATGGGTTTCTGGAGGAATGAAGGACGTTCCAGCAACACCAGATGGGGATCGTGGTGGTTCTAAAGTACGTCAATACTCAGACACGTGGTACCACTTTTAGTGAGATGATACGGTGCGTGACTCTACTAAAAAATCGTGGTATTTGCACTCGACACAAAAGGGGTCCTCTGACTACGTTTTTCTGATAGTGACCCCTCCTACGCACGCCAAGTGCGTAATGTTATCAGAAACATGTCCAACGCAGTAGCGGCGCGCCAGGCATTCTTTCGTCGTTACCCTTCAGGATGTCCGCCAAAACCAGCACATGAAGCGGTTGACCCGCAGAGTAAAGAGAAGGACGCATCTACTTGACTGCATGTAGTTGCCCTTCAAGCTATTAATACTGTTTCGTAGTGAAAATGGTCCATGTGTCGCACATGTAGATGCTTTCCGCTTAACCAAGAGTTAAAAAAGAAGAAAAAAGATGGCATCCCACTGAAAAAAAATGGCATCCCACTGACACTATAGTCAACGTAGTAGGTGGTACATCTCCTTCTAGGAGGCACCGATCGTTGAGGTGCAGTCAGGTCAACCACTCTCCACCCCGTCCCTCGACATTAAGGCTCTCACATCGCTACCGCAAGCACCATCATCGCACTATAGTGTTCCTTGAAAAATGGAAACGACAAACCCGTCGTCCCAACCAAACCAATGTCAAGAGGGTTTGCCTGCCACCAAGCTTCGACGCGCACCGCGTGAGGCGTGCTTTTGAACAAATCATACTGGCATCGGTCGTAGTGACTTTTTGCCTCTAACTTCAAAACGCCGGTCTTTGCGGATATCGGACAAAGGGGAAAAAAACAAGGACGTGTTCGCTGCATCTTCCCCTCCACAAAACACAATGCTGTCCCGGTTAGTCAGTCTTGTGGGACTCGGCGTCGGCCATGGGCTTCCTCCCGAGTACACACACGAGCGTCGTCATAACTAGTGCCCCCAGCGAAATCGCCATCCAGGGTCCATATAAACCCATCCCCACCGGTATGCTCCCGACAACGATGGACAAAATAGCCACCAAGAAGGTGTACGGGCTGGTGGTGCGCACGTGCTCGCCGAGGCCACAGCCTGGAGGGAAACGGCAGAGAGGGGACGGAGGGTTCAGCGTGATCGAGCCTTTGTGGGCGAAAATTGTCACGGAGAATCTGCGTATGTAGTGGCAAGGCCACTGCACTTTAAGAATATATCGTAGGCAGAGATGGGGGTCGAAACCCGGAACATGCAGCGCGCTATTCCAGACGATAGTATTGCCAACACGACGGATCTTGTGAAAGTTGGGTGGCGTACTGCAGCAGAGGGGGCAAGAACATTGATGGAACCTCTTGACAGGAACAGGTCTTCTCTTCTCGAGAACAAAAACAAGGCACACACAGAGCTCGTGTATGTACGGCATCAACGCACGACGAGAAGGAAGAGTTTATCGAGCCGTGGGTTGGCAGTAACCATTCATGAAAGAGCTAGAGTAGGCGCCGACGCCGACCACCACCACTACTACTGCTACTACCCCTACTACTACTGTACTACCACCACCACTACTACTACTACTGCTACTACTACGGTACTACTGCTACTACTACTAACACTACTTTTACTGCCACTTGTATCAAGCAAAATAGAGGTCTCACCGGTAGCCAGCGAAGTAAGGATAGTGGTGTCGGAGATGGGCGAACACACGTTCCCGAATATCGACCCGCCGAGGATGCAGGCGAAGCAATGGTGGAGGAAGTCTGCATCTCCACCTCCCAATCGCCACGCCAAGGGGCCGACGAGGGGGAACACAATTCCCATCGTCCCGAAGGTGCTTCCACAAGCGTATGATATCACGTAGCACAAAACCTGGCGGACGCCATTGAGCGAGAGAGGCAAAGGACCCATACATATGGTCAGGGCGGAATTTTCGAATTTCAATAAACAAATACACACCAGGTACAGGTATATTAGGGTGTAACCGACTACAGAAAATTTGGTACTTATATCTCACCTGGTATATACGAGTAGCCGAATTTTCAAGTTTCATATATTTTTAATATTTGATCCGGGTGTGTCTCACAGCAAGGTCCGCGCGAGTACCCGCAGCAGCGCTAGGTTTTCGGGTGATCGGTTTTTCCAGAACCGAGACCTGAATTGTCGCAACTACTCTGTAGGTGCAGTGACTTCCTGCCGGGAAGAGATTGCTTGTCCTCGTTGAACTCACCGATATCATTGCCGGGAGCATGTAGGCCTGAATGCCCGTCTCCAACGCGCCGGAAAGGTACTCCGCGGTTTGAACGTCTTTGACAACATTTCCCAGGGCCCACGCCAGGATGAGCACGAACTGCGGCTCCAATACTTCCTATGCAAAAGGGCATCGTAAACAAAACAGGACAGGTAGGAGGGACGGAGCACAAGCAGTCCAGAAAGCTCCAACGGAAACACAACTTGACCGAAAGTTTTGTGTCATCTGTCAAGCAGATTTTGGAACAGGCCGTACAGCTATGAACGATATGCTGATATTTCCCGCACTAACCGCACATCTCAATATAACACCGACCCCGAAAGGTCTGCACATATAATACATACCCTGGTCCGCGATTAGCACAGGCCTAAAAATGTTTGTACAAGTTATATATATGTATGAAAATACAAGACATCAGCTGTGAGATCGAGGTTTCACCGACAATGTACGCAACTTCCCTCCGGCGTACGTATAATATGATACGTATGTCAAAGCCTTGCATTCTTCCGACCGGATTCGTGGGCACCGACACGAACGACGAGACGCACATACATACCTGATCCGTCACCCTCCCCACCGCGCCTGCTTGCCGCGAAATAATACCGTGCTGCAAACGCTCACATGCATGTACGGAGTCGCAATAAAGCGCCACGCCACAAACCAACAGGTTCCTCAGCGATGCAGTCGTCTTCGCGCTTGTCACAATCGGCTTACCTTCATGCCCTCCATCCAGGTGTCCATGGCCTCTGGCAAGGTAAGGATCCCTTGGCCGCACACCAGCAGTAACGACGCCATCCACCCCGCCGCGCTCGCCCAGATGAGCACCGACACGCTATCGCAGTTGCTGAGGATGTTCACCAGCGTCTTGGGTACCTGGAGCGACCGTATCGATCGTGGAGCGAGTCGAAACAGGGGCAGTCACTGTCACACGTTTTAGACTACATGCACGAACTTAACGTCTGCGCGCGATGGAGCGATATAGGGCTGGGGAGAGCAGCGGTAGAGCCGGACTGCGGCGCATGTTGGACACAAACATGCCGCCATCGATGAATCAGCTGACACCCACCAACAACGTATTTTCCCCGTGCATCAGGAGTATAACTGGTCATGTGCATACCAATCTCTGATCGAATGCGGAGGCAGCACTTATAACCAACTAACACCGGCAGTCACCACACCACTTCCTTTGGCAAACGCGACCTCGATAACATTTTATCCTCCACATTCCACAAGTGGCGTGGCGTGCGATTCGCCAACCCCTGGCTCCCGTAAACGCGGACGCCATGCTCACCTGGTTTCCGCCAGCTTCTATTTTGGATATACCATCCAAGATCATGCCCGCAAACGTCACGGCAATGACGGTCGCGAACGGGATGAGAGCGTTCCTCGATCGCAAAGGAGTTCCAGCTTTCGGCGTGATGCCGCCCTCGCTCCCGCCTCCACCCCCCGCTCCGCTCTCGTCGGAATTCGACTCCACAGCCGAGGTATTGGCACCGCAGTCCTCCGCGGTTGCCATTGGCCCGAAGTCCTTCCCGCTAACTAAGACAATAATAATGAAAAGTAGGTAAAACACGGGGAAGAAGCGGTAGGGGAGGGATCGCAGGACGACGAGGAAACCATCCAGCGGCGGGGAAATCCCGAGGGCGTCCAGCACCGCCTTGGTGTAGCCAATCTGCAGTCCGACCCAGGACGAGATAGGAGAGAGGCAAGCAAGGGCGACGCCCACGCTGTGCACTAGCCACGCAAATTTGGCGGGGCTGACCTGTGAGAAGGAGAAGCAGTCATTTTTCGTCAGGACGGGAAAAACAACATGTGAACCCACCCCCGAACCTAGAGGCATACGAGCCATCTCAGAAAATCAGTAGCAACTATCGTCGAAGTGCACCCATACCCCCCCCGTCCCCGAGATAGACGTTTAAAAACATCGATACAGTAGAAACATACTGTCCAAGTTTCCGTAAAACGCAACCTCAGAAATGACGACGCAATTGCAAAGTAAAGGGGCAGCGGTGGATGTGACAACCGTGGCGGGCTCTTGAAATGGCTCAACTACAGTAGCGCCGGTCAGCTCTCGCGCAGCGTAACCAAAGCGGCGGTAAAGATAAACTGCTGTGAGGCGCGTCTTACCCCGACGGCCCTGACCACATCCCTCAGGCTGTTTCCAACGATGAGAATGCTCGAGTAGTCGTCGAAAAATATCAGGCAACCCAACGCCACCGTGCAAGCCTGCCCCCGAGTCCTTGTGCCTGTGAGGGGTTGAGCATTCCAGAGGAGCAGGAAACACATCGCCAGAAGGGTGTAAGAAAACTCCTACAGAAAAGTACGAACGCACGGAACGTCTTGGCCTCGAACTACATACGGCGACAGTCTTTTATTTCCTGCTAATGCCTCTATAAGGTATCGGGGGCATAAGCGTGGCACGGCACACTAGGGTATCGCCTACTCCAGCGTGCACAATGACAGCGCTTTTCTCACCCATAAATCTCTTGAGCGCATTCGCAAGTCCCAGCGCTCCGCCGCTTCTCTGCACTAATCCTATCGTGCCGCCAAGAAGGAACGTGAAGAGCAGTACCTGAGCATTTCCCTCGCCGACAAAGGCTCCCACCACGTACGTGTCGAAAGTCCTTAGGAAGGCGAAAAGGGGGTCGAAGCCGGAGACCAGCAGGGCTCCGGCCCAGATCCCCATGAGCAGGGCCACTATCACCTGAAGTTCGGGCAATGTGGCAGGTGTCAACAGCCGGAATAGCAGTAAACACTTCAACCGCCACTCGCTACTCTGCTTGGGAACTTTTTACAGTCGGGCACCAGCACGTCGCTTTGGGTAGTTTGGGTCAAAGGGGAACACGGGCCACCGCATTGTCCTTTTACAGCCGGTGATGGGGTAAACAGTTATCATTTGCAACCAGGACCCAATACTGGCATGATATAATGTGGGGGTTTAGCGCGTACCCGGTACGTGCTGTAGGCGCTCTTCCTGCCAATACCAAGTAGCTTTTCGAAATACAGTACCAGTGCTGTGCTGCAGCTGATAGTCCCGTGAACAAATGTAAAGGCCCCAAGGATATCATAGTACACGGCATACAATTCGCGAAAGGACGAAGTTGTCAGCAACGCAGCGCAGAGATTAACCAGACCCGCGCGATATTGTCAACTGGCGCTCTCCAGCGCATGGAAACTCAGACACCCCCCGCCCCCCCCCCTGTCGAACACCAAGGCAGCTCATCATGTATCCTGAGAGTGGTGACGCAGGGTATCGGAAATATCCATCATTGACGGACAGTAGTAGTAATCATAGTGCTATTCGACCACGATTGTAGCAGTAGTACAAGTAGGTATATGTGTGATGGAGTGTGTCACGTGTCGACCTGAACACGCCTCCCACTGTCGCAAGCGTCGCACCACGCTCGACCATGGCGTTATCAATAGTGGTTGCAGTCCACTAAACCGTACGAGTGCAAACACATTCGTGCCCGTAACGACGGCGAGTGTAGCCGAATGCCTACTTACCCCTGAAACAATGAGATCGCACCTGTTGGTAGAGTATGGAGATGACCAGGGTTACCAGCGGGGGCAACAGCGTCACCCACCCGGGCACGCACGTTACTGGGATGTCGCGCGTTTCGCCGGCCACCCGGATTCGGATGGTGCTTGTGCCGATTGATCTGCAGTCCGGCAAGTATCGCACAGAGAGAAGGAAATAAGGAAAGGTCAATCAAAGGTGTTGAGATCATGAACAATACTATTAATAACTGTAACGTGCGTTTGTCCGTTGTCCAAGAAGAGCAGGAGAACTGGAGACGCTGGGAAAAATATATGTGTCATGTCTCTCGCCGCCATGGGCGTGTTACTTGTAGTCTTGCCATGTACATACCAGATACTGCTGTGCACTGCAAGACCAGGTGTGAACATGCATGATACACTCTACACTGCTGTACTACTGCTGTGGTTCGAGTGTGGAAGGTCGCCAATCCGGTCCCTGATCCAGCACGAACTCCTGTCATTGTTGATGTTGACTTTTATCTCTCGTTGCAGAATATATTTCATTCGAGCACATTTTCGACACGCGTACGCAGTAGACCAAAACATAGCCCCCGCCCACGACTGCTGTCGACTTTCGACGATAGACTCGATAGCCAAGGCAATACAAGACAGCAGCAGCAGCAGTATCCGAGTCAGTGCAGAAGTCGAGCTCAGCGCTTCCGCTCTGCGAAGGTGCTGCTGTGCTGCTCGATATCATGGCAAACAGCAAGTGACCATGGTACGAATAAGGGTTTGATTTCAAAAATGCACACTGGCCCGCGCACCCGATCAGCAAACCTCCCAGCTCGTGCTCCAGAAGAACTTCTCCATTTGAAGACACCACGAGCTTCTTCGCCACCAATAGGATGTCCTCTAGCTCCCCGTCCAAGACGAACGCCGCGACTTCCACTCCTCCTTTCTTGAGAGGCAACGACGCTGGCAGCCGCAACAGAGCGGAAAAAGGCGTGCTTTGATGCACAACCGGAGATATTTCAACCACGACCATCGATCCGGTGGACTGAGCAGAGATAAGCGCCGCCCACGACAGCAGAAGACCGCATGCCATAGCGATGACCGTCATCGTCCTGTCAATATACGCCCGTAGCAACGTGCAAGAGTCCTAGCCCGACTGGAGGACAAACTATGGGCGTTGGCAGTTGGATGATCAACCAGCTGCTGGTGGGCTGAGGCGAAAAGCCCCCTACCTTGCATGGCCTTCGAATACATCACTAAAACTTGCAGAGTTTCGATCGCTCCGCATGATGTTCGAGCGCACGACGTCGTACAAGACGCGAGTCATAGGACACAGGCAGTGCAGTGCCATGGAGTATCTGGGACCCGGTACTGAGGGCTTAAGTCCTCGGGCCGTGGCAGGTATTCTCGTGGAGAGGCTGAAAAACGCAGGCGATATGGGAGACAGGCGCGATGCGCTGGACGCACTGCTCAAGCTCTCCCAAGAGCATCCCACAGAGGTCGGTGAGGCTGGCATGCCCATATTCACGGACGTCTTGCAAGCTGGGGTCGCTGATCAAGCCATGACACAAACCATAATGGATATAATGCTGAACCTGGTTGCGGAGCAGGAAGAGCCAGGGACGGGCGCGAACGTGTCGTCTTTTCTCAAGGACGTTCAGAACGTCCAGAATCTACTCGATTTGCTTGAGAGCCCCGACACCATGGCTGCGCTATCGGCTGTTCAGGTGTGTCAGGTGTACTCTCAGCGTATCAACTGTCTACCAGGTATCAAATACGAACTCGCACAGAGTAGCACTGCTGTAAGCAGCGCGTTTGTGCGGTTTACTCGCCTGGTACTGATGTTGCCTAGTTACCGCAAGATTACACTAATGGGTTACGTGCAGGATGGGTGCAGCTTGAGCAGCGCGTTGGTGCGGTACAACTCGCGTGGTACTGATGTTGCCTATTTACCGCAAGATTACACTGCTTGCATAGGTTACGTGCAGGATTGGTGCAGCAAGGGTGGTTGCTTCAGCATTTAAAACGGCTGCCTCGTTCCGTGGGGTACAGAAGTGATTTACAGCACCAAGTTGTTGCTTCAAGATTATCGCCTGGATGTATGGACGTGTGTGGTTTCTCCGCTCATGGCATTCGGTAGAGGTCCCCACGATACCCCACGTAGATGCTATTCTTCAGAAGCAGCAGCAGCACCTCGTGCCGGCCGGGTGACGTAAACCCTAAGATAAAGGCACAAGTTGGGCAGATCATTACCTTTCTGATCTATCAATAGATCTTACGAACACAGATCAGTGGGTTGGGGGTTGGGGCACACCGGTATCTGGTATATATGTACGTAGAGGTATAGATAGATCATTCATCTGCAGATCATCACATGGAAAAAATTGACAAATTACATGTGCCACAGATAGCGTGCTTAGGGGAACCCTTGCAAAAGCATGATACAGCAGTAGCGTAACCACGTCCTGTATGTAACCTCCGTGCGGAAACATGTACAACTCCTTCAGGTCCTGTAGATCACCCTCATGGAAACATGTACCTGGTACATACAGATGGTCTGCAAAAACGATCTGTGTGTTCTGTACGGCAGTAGTAAATTACTGATAGTGATACGATCTGCCCGATGTGTGAATGTTTCACAGACTATTAATATATACTGCTGTACATGCTAAGTGCATGGTCACCAAGATCAAACCTGAGAGGGCCCAAAACGGGGGAAATATGACAAATCGAATGCAATGTCGATACTATTAATAGTAACAGCCTCGGCCAAACCAAGCATCAAGGGTAGCTGAGGTAGGGGGTAGGGATACCAGGTATGCCCGAACTACAAAGCGCGAAGGACTACTATCAGAAAAGTGCGCCGCATAATTCCACAGAGTAGTCGTCCTGCTGACCGCTCCCACTATTTGTACTGGTACTTCGTACGTGAATGGTTTGCAAGGCCGTGCCTGACGTACTTCAGGTCGCCACACCTGGCTCCCACAATGATTTGTAGCTCCACGTGTGGACTATTGATAGCGTTGCAGCCTTTGCGGAGAGCTCACGAGCTGTATCAGACAGCAGCAGTAGTACAGCGGTATCCAGTAGCGGTGTACATAGAGCTGCTGTCCGTGATATCCCGGTAGACGGACATCGATCGTGTGCGTGCGGCATCGTACTGCCCTCTACTGATTTACTGCGTCGGCTGACGTCACCAAACGGCAACTCGTCGTCCTCAGGTGCTGCAAGCGCTTCAACATGCTGCCGCCGATTCGCTGGAGGTGTGCATCCTCGAGTGTCCGGCCGGCTTGCAGGCGCTTGTAGAAGTTTTGCGAGACCCGAGAGAGGAGGTTCGGAACGAGGTCGTCGTGTTCTTGGGACACGTGAGTACGTAGCTTGGTTAGCGTTTCCTTCTACCTACTGCACTGTTTATATTCGTCCGCGTGTTGTTGCTTCGTAGCTCGGTTCGCGTGAACCTTAAGCTTGCACTCTGCCTCCGCCCGTGTGTATACCTTGCAACATTGCTTCGTTAGTTGGTTCTCGTGTATAAAATACTGCTGTGCATTCTGCGCGGCGGTGCTTGTTTGTTTGTTTTTTTTCAGTATTTTTTGGTGTGTGCTGCCATGCTCATCGCATGGAATCCAAACGGTCCCTGCTACGTATGATACGATTGGAGTTTTTGGTCCGCGAACCCGGTGCCGCTTTCTTTTCGTGCTCTTGTGTTGCCTACGACGGCATTGGGCCATGCGCACAGCCTCTCGGTGGCTATTTTGCATGCCGTCGAGTTCTCCGTCGTAATCTGCTGCCGTATTATCCAAACCCCTTACTATTAAAGAAGCGAAGCATCAGCCTCCGACGTGAAATCGTCTCATGTCATGCGTCATGTATGGCCTATTTATACTGGTCGTTATTTTTGTTGGTTCCGCGAGGACGGGCAGGATGCCTGCCTGAAGTTCTGTACTCGGCTATCGCAATGCTCTTACCGCAGCTGACGAACAGAAACCTCGAGGTGAAAAAGTTCGTGGCGTTTCAAGAGGGCTTCGAGCGTTTGTTCGACATAATGTCCAGCGAAGGCATGCTGGAAGGAGGGAGCGTTATCGTTAAGGATTGTTTGCTGGTGTGCACTAACCTGCTCGCCGGTTCCTCGCTCACCAAGGTGGGGTGCTTGTCGCCTGTCGGATACTCCCGTGGTACGGTAATAGAATATTTCCGTGGTGCATTAGTTGGTCATTGCTTCGGTGCGGTAATCGCTTCGCGGGGTTTTTACGCAATGAAATGGACCGGTCCCTGTATTGGTTTCGTTTCGAATACCGTTACATTAAGCCTATGCAGTGCTGTACCCATTTTGATATAAGCCCATTCGGCTTATAAGGCCATATCAGAGATAAAAACCAGGTAAATCGGCTTCGTCACGGGGAAAAGAGAATATTAAAACGTGGAAATAGCATGCGGATCATTTTTTCAGTATAATGGTAAAATATACGATCATAGCAGAGACAACACCACGTTTTGTGCTTGTCATGGGATGGTGTTGAAGTGGGGACACCACTGTACGCCACCTTATGGTAGGCTCAAATGAGGCGTTTTTTTTGTCACGCTTGCACCACCCCCACCCCACCCCTGAATCGTTTCCTCTATTATCACTAATCTCTAGTGATTTATTCACCTAAATGCACCCACCTTTCGGGGACGAGCTGAATCACTTGGAATTAGAGTAGGACACCAGTGCGTTTTGGAGGTTGCGTATATATTTCGGGAGTAAAGTGATCACTTGGAATGAGACTGGGACAATGGTTTCCACAACTGCACGCACGTTTCGACCATGCTATTACGGGGATCCATAGTTAATAGAACCAAATTTTGTTAGTAAAAATAGCGAAGTATATAGGTTTTTGTGTATACCGTAGGTCCTATATAATATGGTCCCCCGTAATAGTCGTTCGGAAGTTGACTGGGAAACTGTTATATAGAAGTGATGTATGCCACGTTTAGAGGGAAAACTATTCAGTTCGAATTAGACGAAGACACAAAAGATAGAGTTTGTACGTACCCATACCCATCTTCCGGGGCCAAAGTCAACCTTTGGAATTAGGGCAATGTTTGAAGAACTCCACCCACTATCTGGGGGCAAACGAATAGGAGTTAGAGTTGGATATTGGACTACAGTGGTAAGAGGGTCAACTTTCTCTTAAACTTTGTCATTGTTGCTGCAGCGCGTGTGAATCTTGTGCCAACCCAACCCCAACCCATTCCTCAAGCGTTCATCGTCTTTCTGCCCGTCTGTCTGCTTTATTTTGATGGGATTGGAAATGTGAATATTGCTGCAGGCGCTCTTTTGCCAGAGCAACTGCTTGAAGCGCTTCCACCAGCTGATCGATGTCAGGGCGCCTGAAGGAGAGCAGGAAACGCCGGGTGCAGCAACAGAGCCGGCCGTAGAGACGGTGGAAGGCCAGGGGGACAAAGGCGGAGAAAAAGCCTTTGCACACGTGAGTACTATCACGGTTTACATATTGATAGATGGTGAGAAATAGTCATCGGAACCCACGATGGACCCCAAAGCGCCATGCTATTCCCCTACTGTGTGGTCACACATAAGATTGGGTTGTGATTAGAAGTACTACTGTAGTATTAGTAGTATTCCTGTGCTTCCCCGTAACAGAGACCTGGATTGACTCAACCAACCAATCACGTGACTTATCTGCCATTGGAGGAAAGGCCCAGCTCGAGTATGCACCCCTCCGCCCAGCGCGAGTATGCACCCCTCCCCCCCCCTCTAGGTGTAATACCTGTTCATTTTATGTATGTACACGCGATGTATACGCTTTGATAAATGTTGAAGTACCTAGCCATCGTTTAATATACCTGATATATACATATACCACCGGTGTGCATACTGGCTTCTCCAAGCTATAATACAACCCCCGCTTCTGTGCTATACGCATTTTTCGTTTTTCCGTACTCCGGTGGATCGGTTCGAGCAAGTCTTGAGCCTTTAGCTCACCACACTTCCACATATAAAATACACACAGTACAACACACGTGTCGTACGGGTACGCCTTCCGACGCCACAAAGCAATAGCACATGCGCCGCCGCCCCTCGCGTGTGTACATGACATGTTTCCTCCGCCATTCCTTCGGTTTGCTTTGGTTTGCGTTGCTTCGCTAGGCCGAGGCGAGCTTCATGACCGGAACGCGAACGGACATCGCGTGCCAGGCTCTTAACCTCCTCCTCCTCCTGCTCGCCCGGGACGACGACGAAAGCGACGCGAAAAGGGTGGAGAGGCAATCCTTCGTTGCCGCCGCGGAGCAAGGTCTGCTGAGCGAGATGCTGGCGCACGTGGCGTTCTCAAGGGCGGAGGCGTTTTCGTATGCACCGGTAGCGTGCCGGGAGCGGGCCATGAGGGTCGTGGGGGCATTGGTGCAAGAGCACCCCACGAACCAGTACAGCGTCGGCGAGGTGAGCCTGCCTGCCTGCCTACCTGCCTGCCCACTTACCTGCCTGCCTCGGGAAATCGGTCAAGAAATAAGGTTGTGGTGGGACTTTCGTGGTTGTATTGTTCAATGCGTAGTACTTGGTAGTGTTTATCGCGGAGTAGTGCTTTCTGGATGGTAAGGCTTTTTTTGTAGTAATTTATATTGCTCAGCATTGCTTATCAGGTACCTGGTATTGCGTAGTAGCGTGTATTGCTGAGTGCCAGGTATTGCTTACCTGGTATCGAGTAGTAATAATTACCGGGTATCGTGTATCCCGCGGTGCATACTAGAAACTTCTCTTGAGTCAACTGATGCGGACCATAAGCCATGGGGGGGGGAGTATGGGGTGTGCTATAGGTTGCCGTATGGTGGGATTATGAAGACTGCAGTGATTTGGCGTATCATGTTTGGTGGTGCACCTCGCTCCATGCCCTTGATTGAGCACCTGGCTGGGTGCCATTCTGCTTATTTAAGTCACTCCTACGTCTACCTCGCTCATCGGGCCAGTCGTACCCTGCGCTATTCGTCTCCAGACTCGGGGGCTGCCTATTTGTTTCGTCATTATAGGTCGCATTTTCACCTGCGCCGTTTCCTGCTCGCCCTCCGTGTCTACTACGGCCGTCGCAGCTGCTCATTCAGGACGTGGGGCTCGATTCTTTCGCCCTTTCGACGCTTGTGATGAAGGGAGCCTTGGGGGAAAGCGAGGTCGACCCAAGCATAGGCGGGGCGTTTCAGTGGTGGGTACCGGGGGAGGGGAGGGCGGGGTCCGTTCTCCCCCACAGCAGTCTCGCGGAATTCGCGAAGCCTGGTAGCCTTGCCGTCTATGTATTGTGATGAACCTATCCCAGGAGTGGCAGCACTTCGGTAAAGTTTCGTTGCGCCTTCGATGTTACGTAGTTTCTATATATATACTTGATGATGGAGACATATTCACAGGCAGCGAGTGCGTTATGAACGAACCCTGTCAGATTTTGTAATCCCCGATACGAGCTACGAACCCCGTACTACGCGCGTTTGAATTGCTTGCCTGATACCTTCATACTTTGATACTTTGATACTTTGATACCTTGATACTTTGATACCTTGATACCTTGATACTTTGATACCTTGATAATTTGATACCTTGATACCTTGAAACCTTGATACTTTGATACCTTGATACCTTGATACCGTGATACCTTGATTCCTTGATACCTTTGATACCTTGATACTTTGATACCCTGATACTTTGATATTTTGATACCTTGATACTTCGATACTTTGATATATACTTTGATACCTTGATAACTTGATACCTTGATACTTTGATACTTTAATACCTTGATACTTTGATACTTTGATACTTTGATACTTTTATACTTTGATACCTTGATACTTTGATACCTTGATACTTTGATACTTTGACACCTTGATACCTTGATACCTTGATACTTTGATACTTTGATACCTTGATACTTTGATACTTTGATACCTTGATACTTTGATACTTTGATACCTTGATACCTTGATACCTTGATACCTTGATACTTTGATACCTTGATAACTTGATACTTTGATACTTTGATACTTTGATACCTTGACACCTTGATACCTTGATACTTTAATACCTTGATACTTTGATACCTTGATACTTTGATACTTTGATACTTTGATACTTTGATATCTTGATATTTTGATACTTTGATACCTTGATACGAGTTTCGGAAAAACAAAAAAAAACGTAGCTGAGGCGTTTTTTGTTTTCACTTGATTATGTGTGGGTCTGGAGCTCTGCAGAGTGATGGCAGCGTCGTCAGCCAGACCCTGTGACGGCTGCTGCTGCTGCTGCTGCTGCTGAAACACACATGAAAGAGTTGTCCGAACACACACATGTATTGTACGGTCCGTATGATAATAGTCCCCTTGTTAATGGCGGCCCTTGCTAATGGCGGTGGATGTCGAGCGCAACTGCCAGGCGACAGCCGCCTTCGATCAGCTAAGGTTTATGCTTACCATATGCCTTGGTGATGTTTCACCCCAGTCATCGTCTCTGCCCCGCGAAATATTCGGAGACTAATCGATCGCTCGTGCTGATACTGTCACTCGACGCTGCTGCCGCCCTCGGCCAGGGTTCTGGGCTGTTTGTTCCACGGCAACGAGCTCGTGTGCACCCAGGTGGTCTCGCACGTCGTTGCGCCGCCACCACCGCCCCTGGAGCTCGAGGTGAGCGCATTTGACATAAACTCCGTTTCCTCACCGCTTCCATATATATGAGTAGGTTTTCTGACCGTCAAACATTGGGACAACATCAGAGGGGGGGGGCAACTGCGGTACCATCCCTTTAAGCGCCGTGCTCTGTTTTTTTGCTGTGACGCTTGGCGCGAGGGAAGCCAAGGCGTCCTGCAAGCAGAGCCAACAACCCTTCATAACGCCTGCTAAGATGCGTGTTATCCTCCACAACTTGTAACCGCCATTGCCGGCAAATAGGTCCAACCGAACACACGTATGTGCTGTCTCGTCTACACTGACTTTACTACCGTGCCCCGCTTTCCTCCTCTTGTTTTAGTTATTCGGATGTGCTCGATGTACTTCATGTAGTTCCTTTGTGCTCGGCGTACTGCTGTATTGGTAGGATATCGAGGCATGGATTCCTCCCGTTCCGCCGGGCAAGGTTCTGTTGGATAGCCTCGCGGCCTCAGCCAAAGTGGTTTTGTATGGGGGCGAGCTGAAGGGGGGGGTTGCTGGACAGGATGGAAATGGGCGGCGGAGCTCGGCTGCTGTTTCCGCTGCTGACGTCATGTCTAGAGGGTGAGGGCAAGAGCGAGGTTGATGTACCAGGTTTACGTATCAATAGCATGTCAATAGCGTATTCATACAATATCAAGAGCTCCTTGATAGCTTATTATTAATAGCAACATCTGAGTAATGACTGCATACTTCATATCAATAGCGCATTGATTCTTGGCACACTAGTTATTAATACCATATATGTGGCGATAAGCACAGTCCTGTAGTGCTTCTGCGTGTTCGTCTTCGACTTTTTGCACGCGCGTGGGATAAGCTACAACTGCAGTGGTGCTTCCCTTTTCTACGGGCGGCTAGCGTAGGGTTAGGTCGCACATGGAAAAATATTTTGTGTCTTTTCTTGAGCGCGGTCGAAGCGAGCAGAGGGGCAGAGGAGGGTTCACGTGACTGAACACTTCTCGCCCTGTCCGGACGACCACGTTCTTACCAAGAATCAGCTTTCAAAATCCCGAAAAAATAAAAACCAGAGTGTGAAGAGGGACTACGAGTCAATATTACTACAGTACTTCCCCTCTCGAAAAAACGTCCACCTCTCGATCGCGTTCGTCGTTCGCCGCTCCTCCCTTTGTCCTCCTCCTTCTCTGCGGCTCACCTAGCTGCAAGATCATGGCCATGCTGCTTACCCATGGGGGAGGGCTGTCTAAAGAAATCGCCCTCAGGGTTCCGCTGTCCGCGGAACACGACTCTCACCCTACTACCCTCCTCCACGTCCTGCTGCGGTGGCTGGAGCTTGCCACATCCCACCTCCCCTTACCCTCGCCGGGCTCCAGCGACGCCCCCGCTGCTAACGGCGGGGGTAGTAGTAGCCCCCGCCCACCCAGCGTCAACGGGGATGGCGCCGACGGGGGGGGTTCAGCGGAAGCCTTGGGTGGACAGGGAAACCCCATCCCGCTTAGCCCCGCCGGGTGGGAGGCCGCGGGGCAAGACGCCGCCGCTGCCGTCGCCGACACGAGCATATCCCTCATGCGGCTCTTGTGCGGGTGGCTGTACGGGTGCCCGGCGGCAGTGCGGGAGCTTCTCGCTAACCCGGCTAACCTTTTCGTTGTCGACGTCGCGGCGGGGCGGTGTCCGCCCCTGGAAGAACGTTCGCCTCGGGCCGAGGCGAGGAAGGCAACGGCTGCGCGCTTTGGAGGGGGAGGGGAGGGGGGGGGGGTGTAACGGGCGCGACGCAGGCCCAGCGTGTCGTGGTGAAGGGATTGGCGTGCTTGACGCTCGGGTTGTTGCTGGAGTACGTGGAAGGTGCGAGTGCGCCGGCGTCGGGAGGCGCTGGCGGCGGCGGAG
>JBBMHQ010001785.1:0-18557 GCA_037834295.1 Postelsia palmaeformis
CGGTGTAGTTAGCCCTCGTACTAAAGCAGTTCTAAAATGAACCTGTGCTAATTCCAGGTACTTTGTCCTTCAAAACGCGGGAGAAGGCCTAAAAATATGGAGTAACCAACGAGTTTAGCCTTGCGCGTTTTTGCCGCGCCACAGCGGCACGACATAGACGTACAAGCCGTATCAGCGGAGCACGCGGTGCGGTTTCGAGAGAACGGCCTGATTTTGCCCAATGTTCTTACGAAAGGGGTCCTTTCACGGGGGCTGTTCTGATTTTCTGACCCCTCAGCTGCATCCGGAAGCTATCCCGTCGATTAGTACCCCGATGTACAGTCAGTTATCAATGGTGATGATGGCGATGATCTCACATGAGCTCGTTTCCTGAAATCTAGCCCCCGTCACGACAAAAATCAGGCTAGAGCAGCGTTCGAAGGAAAACTAAACACGAAAAAACAAGTACCGCTGTGATAACGGTATTATATATAAGCTGACGATAACCTGCGTTGATCGTTTGCGAGGAAGCCAACATACCCAATGCCGATATCTGCATGCACGCATAGAAGGTGGAAGAGTGCGTACTGTAGTATCTCGGAACGCGTAGAAGTGCATGAAGGACATATCTGCCGCGGCGGGCACATGGGAACAGCTGTAAGTACCGTGTTTGCGCCTGGCGGGGGAAAATTGGAGCTTACACGGCGGGATTTTCATGACGGGATCACGATTATCCCCGTCAGTTCGCAGCATCTCCTCGGTAGCGTTTCCATACGCTAAAACACTTGAAACACGAGCTTCATCGCTTCAAAACTGCATGTACCGATTTGGGGCCAAACTACTTGGGATCAGTGTATGGTCATTTTTCCGTATTAGAAGGATTGGCAGTGCGAACAGTTGATGGCAGCACGGACCAGTTCTGGAGGGATCGACATAGCCACGGTGACGGCAGCGTCATCCGGTTGTGCGCTGGTGGTGCCTGAAGCGACAGCAGTCACTCGTGCTTGGTATGATTTACTATTCGCTCGCATCACCCTGATGCTTGCTGCTCGGGCAGGGGTGAGGACACTGCAGCAAGGGGCTCTGGGCCTGGCGAACAAAAGCGCCTATTGGAGGGCGTACCGTAACACCTAAAGGAGAACGCCATCTCCATCATGTACGTTAGGGAAGGTTACGAGAAGAGGGTGTTTGGCTGGACCTTCGAGAGGAGGTAAGCTTCCACGAGAAAGCACCAAGGAACGACTATATAGGCCGCTCGGCAGTACGACCCACATGGTACAGTCTACCTTGTACTAGCCGTGGATGTAAATTGATGCAGCGTAGATCGACCTTATACACTTACTGCTTGTTATGCTTCTGCGTATTCGTAGTAGCACCTTGTGGTGCTAAGCTTTCACTAGGTGGACTGCTGTACTGTAGTCGCTACTGAGCGTCTATCACGACACTAGACTGCCGCCTATTTCATAGCACACGACACCAAATTCAACACGTCACGGTACCCTCTCTAGCACCGTCGAGACGACTACCCCTGCTGCTGTTGTTGTACCCGTCTATTCACTCCTATAACCTACAACACAACTGATGCAACAGCTCAGAACGCAGCACTTATATTCTTCGAAGGATATTCGGGGGTCCTTTCAGAGCGCTTGACGGCGGATAGGTCCCCTCATTTTCATGCCATTTACTTCCAGCTATTTCTCCTCGGTGCGGCTCTGTATCAACATTGCATCAGGTTGCCATCGTGTCTCTGCCTCACGGATCACCACTTTCTACTCTGAGGGCACTTCTCACTGTCTTCGTCTTCATGCAGTACCTGGCACGTACGTCACCCATAAGAGTTCGTGTCAGGTTAGCAGTCGCAGTAGGTCAGCATGCGTCGCCGCTAAAACCCCGCTGTTACGGGGGGCCATGGTAAATAAAACCTACGGTACACACAAAACCTTTATATTTCGCTATTTTTACTTGGAATATTATGTCCTACTTACCATGGTCCGCCGAAATAGTGCGGGTATGTTCGACACATTTCTTCTCCACTGCCTCGCGGGCCACCATTCTGTTGAGCGTGCTCAGTGCACAACCTCCTCCTGATGTCTGCCATCGCTAGACTGGGGTTGCCAAAAAGTCAGACATTGTTGTATGCAAGCAAAGGAGAGTTGCTCCTGATCGCGCGAGACACTCCGCGCCCCAGGGCCTACGGACCACCTCTAATCAGCACGCGCGGCATCTTCCAGGCAAAACCATGCTGCGTGTTGGCTCGCCACGCCTGACGAAGTGAGGGGGCCTTGACTCAGTCACGATGGTTGAGCCCCTTGTTGAGGCGCTAAAGCATATTACGGTAGGGTTGGACTTTGATATTTTGGGGTTCTAAATCCAGGAGCGCTCTCTAGTTCATCCGAAACCTGGCTTTGAGAAACAAAATGAAGCGAAAAAACTCGACGAACAATTCCAATGGTCTTGGCTACACAACGAAAAATAGTGCTACAAAAAAATGATACTGGGTAGTTCCTCACTCGAGGGGAGCCCCGTCGGTCAGAAACTTTGGTGAATAATGCTTCCGCTCTGATCGGGAATATAGTCCACGTGTGAATTCAAGCGGAGCTTATATTGCCGGTCATAATTGTGCAGTATTTACTCCTATCGTAGCGCTAGTGTTGGATATCGGATATCGGCGATCGATATCGGAATCGATTTCGATACGACACCGATAAACGAGAAAAACTTTCTGTAACCAACCGCGTATTGTGTTGAGCAGTTACTGTAGATATATACACTACCAGGTACTAGACAGCAGGGGTTGTGGTCAGATGACGCTACAGGGTTGTCATTGGCCGTTGAGCGCTGCCGAAATAAATTGGTTCCTGCGGCGTATTCTCCCTACTATGCCGGCAATTGACGCAGAACATCCCCGGATGTTATGTACCTGGTATACCGTTCTACTGGTTTTCCCAATCAATCTATCGCGTACAGCATCAACGTATACACAATTCAGTGGTATTAACGGGGAACTGTTTTGTGAGCACCGTTCGTTGGACGACCGCCGAATGGCAGGTTCTTCCACGAATTTAGAGGGATACAGTATGGAGAACCGTAGGGCAAGTATTATACCTGGTACTTCGCATACCAGATGAACAGATGGGGTGGATTAAAACGAAGCAATGCAGTCGGAAGCACATCCGAACCACTACAACTGCTACTACTGCTGGTGCTGCTGCACGCCGTACGTAGACGCGATAATGCCTTCTTGCCTCATGCAAAGCGCCCATTCACCCGGGACGACTCGGTCGGGTTCTCCTGGCTGCAGCGGTAAATAAATACAACAGCGAGACTGGAGACATGACGCTTTTTGGCGTTTAGTGTCATCCGAGCACGCCAAAATTTATTTCTTGCCGGACAGATTATAGCACCATGAACTAGACAGCAGGAAACATCTGAGGTACTGAAAAGAAGCAACTTTTCCCACGGTCATGAAAAAGTTGATATTTTTCCCCGCCCACACGCAAAACCCCCACAAATTTACCGACGGCTTCAATACGAGATGCGTTCTGGGGAAAAATGATCTACTGATCTACGACGACTGCTGCCGCTGGTACTGCTGTTATCCCTGGTGTTGCTGCTGCTGCTGCTGTTTGTCCTGTAAGCTCCGTACTTTGCAGTAGTCACGCGAAGGGAGCCAGTCCAATCGACACCACCGTGACGCGGAACGGAGTGCGTGCGTGGAGCGTGTTTTGCTCTGTGTGCATCTGGCGTGGTCCCACCCCCCAGATTCCCCGACACCCGCCCCCCGTGCACTGCTGTACGCTGCATATTTACGTAGAAATGGCGAGGCGGTGATGCCTTCTTACCTCATGCCATATGCGCCTTCGCTCGGGACGACTCGGCGTCTCCTGGCCGTACCCGTAAATGCGGAAGACATGGGGTTTCTGGCGTTCTTGAGCAATCCAACACGCCAGGAATCATTCTTCCCAGGCCGGGCGTACCAAATATAACACCAAACCTTCGAAGCGGTACATGTTCCATACACTGCAATCAATCAGTATTTTTCGACAACTCGAAAGACGAGCACGCTTGCATGCTTGAGTGATGAGGCCCCGCCTGGTCACTTAATAATTGACGAGAACGATCGGTCACTTGACCGTTTCAACGCTCGAGAAACCATGACGGTTCCTCCGGGGTTCTGTCGGCAGACACCCTAGAGTAAATAAACTCTACAGCAGTAGCGGTAGTGGGGAAAAGTTAAGACTGTGCTAAAGGTTTCGCACGGCTGGCGTCGTATATAGATAGCTGGTGTTACGGCTTGTCCAGCACCCGGCGTCGATGTACAAGCCACGCACTACGAGACGCGCACTATGTACACACATCGGACCCATGAGCCCGCGCTTCAAACTTGGGGCTTGAACCTTTGGAGACTCTGCCGTTGCCATACACACATTTGGAAGATCGTGAGACGGTGCTTTGGGCTCTGACGATCCTGGTGCACGTTTCGTAGACTTTTTTAGCGGATACCCTCGAGGAAGAGCAACTCATAACATACATACTGCTGTAACCAGGTACTGCTGAACACAACATCATACCTGGCAAGTAACGGATTTGGTATTTTCTTATGCGATCCGATTTTAGAGCTTCAGATTATTGTTCGATCCGAAAAACGAATCGTTCTCCTTGCAGCATGCAGCCCGATTTTGCGAAATCGGACCGGAAATAATCTGATTGGGGGATTCAACGTACCAAGTCGTCCCATTTTTGAGCGAATGTCTTACTACTTAACTCAGCTTCACCCACCAGCATATCTCGTCGAAAAACGACATATATAGGCCGGTTAGCTTAAGATATACCAGGTACGAAGTATCCACATGTCGATGCAAGTAGCATCTTCTACGCGCAAAGCAGCCCCCGCACAAACACAGAGGAAGCCCGCCCGCCAACGTCTCGCACATCGCCAGCGGGAGGCGCACACGGTATTTGTAGAGGGTATGCATGATATATCATTATTATTTCTTTTGCTATCCGACAATGTGCAGCAATATCTTCAACATTGATCACTCATAACTTTCCCAAAAAAGAAAAACCTCGGAAACCAAGGAAACCCACGCACCAAGTATGTCACCCTTCTGTGCCAACTTTCGGCTTGTCTACTCCATTTGCGGCTCTTGCTGCTTCCTTCTCACTACGTTATATCGAGGAAAAATGTCGCTGCCCGCTGCTATGGCTTGCTACGTACCACGTCCAGCCAGCGCCAACGTATATAGGTGCACCTTAGCGCCGTGGTTGGTTGTAACAGGCACGGTGGACCACAGCGTTGGACATCCTCGGCAGCAGCAATCAACGGGGTTGGACAGCGAACTAAGCGACGATTCTCCCGCGTCTGAAGTGCACCCGAATCGCCTCTCTCTCTGCGGCGAGACAAGAGTCGGTCAGGGTGGGCTCGGAACCATTAATAGAGACAAAAAAATAGCGCACTAGGCGCGTCTCCGCGAGGCTGCCCATTGATAGACTTGATAGCAGTCAGGCGGCGTGCTGGGCTCGGAGGCCTAGGTGTGAGTCAACACCAGGTGGACTGCCCTCGGCGCGTCTTTTTGCGGCCAAAAATAGAGCCAGACAGCGTGGGCTCCCGGACCCTTGAGTTGAAAGACGAAAAGCTGCTGATATTACGAGCGGAAAAAAAGTTTGGCCCGGACGCTCAAGGGTCGATTAGAGTTCGCATACTTCTCTGGTGATGATGGATAACGTCTCACGATAGCTCATTTTTTTGTGACATCTAGTTTTTACTCCGACGTCACAAAACAGGCTACACAAAAAAACGGACTGCTGGTTCGGGATGTAGCTGCGTATTTTACTTCCACGTATTCTTCGTAGCATATACCAGGTATTACATTATATTATAATACCATACTTCGAATACGTACGGGACGTGCGGACTTACAGTAGGTTTGGGTTGATTCTCCGACCGGATCGACAACTAAAGGTCGAAATCCCCTTAAGAGTCGACCATAGAGTATGCGGTACAAGACAAGCGGGCCGGAAATTCCAGAGCGGAAAAACCTTCAGTCAACTCGTTTGGCCTCAGGGACTGCACCACCGTTTCGGGGGCACTTGGAATAGATTTACACATACACCTCGTACAGTTTCTATACCAATTACATACTATATATAACAGTAGTAGTGTTAACAGGTACTTGTGCAACAGTAGTAGTGCAGACCCGGTACCACCATGACCGAAACAATAATGTACGTTTGAACTCTGATATCAACATCGAGACGGGGTTCTACTCCTGGCCAGATTGGTATCCGTCTCATTCAGTATGCTTACTATTGACCACGTACCCTGGTAGCTACCTGGTACCTATATATTATGAACAAAATAAGAAACGAAGCTGTGAGATCGAGAATTTACTCTTGATAGAAAAGTATTTGCAAGCTTGAGCTTGGTGTGGTGGTGGTACGGTCTGTAGTGACAATTCGATCGCGCGTTCCACGGGATGTATAGGTTTTTAGTGCTGTCTACAAATCATTGCATTTAAATATGAAACAAAATTATGAAATACGTCAGCTGTGAGTTCGACTGATTGAATAGTTGATATTTAATATCCAGCTTTGCAAGCTGCGTAATACATTCGTCCGTACCCCACTTTTTACCGAATAATACAAATTGTATGATAGGCCGCTCGCGCGTGTTCTATTTGTGTTTCCTTGTCAAGGATATATATAGGCCAGTGGCTTTAACTGCCTTTTTTTATTTGTTCTTATTTTTCCTGTCTTGCTTGTGTTGTTGTGTTCTCGTACCGGGTACGTTGGCATTTCACTTGCTTGACACTTGAATTTTCGTTTTTTTTGTAGGTTTCCTCTGTCTCACAGTCTGTGACCACAGAATTAGTATTTCTCTAGGATAAGGAATTAGGACGGACACTGGGTGTACTGATGAAGTTCGGTAGAAAGGACGATTTAATGTGGAGACAGCAACAACAACAGTGACTCCCCTGGATGCTACCCGGGTCAACAGGACAAATTGCATAATCATTCCGCGCACTGATATTATATAACCCGAATAAGGGATAGTACTATGGTTTCGCAACATGTTGAAATCTTATCAATTCATAGTATTCGCTGCTTGATAAGTACGCCACAAAAGGCGACTGCTGGGCGTAGCTAAGGTATAATTCCCTGTAGGTATTTGCAGTAGGGGTAGCAGAGGCCGGATGCTATACTCCCTTCTGGACGGAAGGATGAATATCGTTTAGACATTAATAAGAAGACCAACCGGTCACTATATTGCCGCCCAGAGTAGTACGAGTAAAAGGGAAAAATGCTTGACATAGTCGGCGGCTAGCGTCACGCTTCATTCACTCTAGACGGAATATTTTCGGTGCAACTCGCTGTGCTTTTGAGAAGCTTTCAAGCTCGTACAACTGGCAGCGATGCGTAGCCCCGCCGTAACTCCCCCCACGAGACCGGCGAATATTTTGCTGGACCGATGGAGACAAAACCAAGAGGAAAACAAACCCCGGCAGCAGCGGGGCCATATCGAGCGATCACACACATATCACACAACAACAGGCAGCAGGGACAGCCCTCAAGAAGCACACACCCAGCGTCTCAGCTGCTGCCTGCGCGCACCCAGTGTCGCAAATGGGCACCCTACCCGAGCTGCGTTTCTGGGCTCCCTGCTGTGTCTTCTACTGCCGCGAACAACAGCAACCGCAAGGCGTACAATATGCACCAGGTACAACACCGCAAGCATCAGGCGCGACAGGAAATCAGGAACGACGGCTTCGAAGCGCCGCTAGTAGACGTCAACGGCATGACCGATTGTAACGTTGACCGGGAGGCTCACCGGCAGGTCCTGCGAGAGAGGCGGAGGCTGGTGCAAGCCATCTAACACCAGCAGCAGCACGAGGCGGCGGAAGAGGCTGCAGATCAAGCAAAACGGCGACGATCTAAACAGCAGCGTTTTGCCTCGATCATTCGCTTTCTCCGTACGAAAGCACTGGAGATGCAATCTAATCTTCCAGGATACTCCGCACGCGCTTCGGAGTCTGGGGTGTACACCGTGCAAGAAGCGGTGGTATAAACTTTGTTCAACGTGTGGGTGAAGAGCCCATTTTGTTTGTGTTCCGTCTTGCGTGTTGTACTGCATACTGGTAACCGGTAACTGCTCATCATGTCGAGTGCGAATGGCAGTGTTGGCTTCTTCGCCTGCTGGACCGTCGCGTTGTCGCTCTCTGCCTCCAATGATGCTTGTTCGTGCTCACAGCCCGCCCTTGAGCGACGTGGATTTCTTCATGGCGCTGTTAATAGCTGTATGCGTGCAAGCTGTGTCTTCATAAAATACAGAGTGTAACTACGTAACGACACGTAACATCATCTACGTTATGACAACCCAGCCACGTATCCTCGGACAATCCTACTAAACCTTTTTTTGTCGTAGCAACTGCTGCATCTGGGTAGTTATCGTTTGCTGCAGAATATACGCACGTCTGACGTGCCAGTATGATAGCGTATGTCGGCCTGTACCGTGTGGCACAGTAGATGCAGGGACTGCAGGAAGGCCACATGACACCATACGATCATGTCACATTATGCCAACACATGCACACCGAGCGAACACTCAGTTGGTTTAGATGAGAAAGCGGCTGAGAAACCGACCGAGAAATGTTCGATTTCGGTTTCGCTATTTTTATTCGTTTTTTCCAGAAAAACAGACCAACACCGACCGACTTTTTCGGGAAATACCGAAAAACCGACCGAGCCACTCTTCAATTCCGATTAATAACGCTGGTTACTACAAAAAAAACCCAGCAGTAGTCGGCTGGCGCTCTCTGTAGAATGCCGGTACTACAGCAAGCTAATACTGTGTCTACTCCTCGTAGAACGGGCCCGGCAACAAAAACAAAGCTAATCTGAGGAAAATCTCACTGAAGGAAAAATGTATTTGTGACACCATCCTTGTTCAACCTTGAGCATATCCTCGTACATAAGATTTACTGTATCGCTCGCCTCTGAGTAGTGTTTCTTAACCCTATTATCTTAGCGCCCCCACAAAAGTGAGCCTTACGGTTTTATTGTTAACAGGTGTTTAATCATTTTCGTGGGACTATGTTGTAATATAGTTTGGGGAATCAACAAAAAAACATCGATCGTGAATGTTAGTCATCAATGATTATTTCTTAGTTCGAATCATGACACTTCAATTGGGCCTCGATTCTATGATTATTTTTCATGTATCGATTAAAGTTTTTTTTGTTTTTTTTGATCATCACGTTTACCTTCCAGCCTAGTTCGTAGGAGGTGTTACCCTCGACGCCCTTCTGGACAAGCCGTGGTCACAGGTGTCTACCCTTCTCCCCCCCGGTACGTGCCTTTATTTTCTTATCGCGCGTAGGGTTCAGCATTCCCACTGCTCGTCGATTTTCATCGAATTTTTTAATATATTTTGGGGAATCAACAAAAAAACATCAATCGTGAATGTTAGTCATCAATGATTATTTCTTAGTTCGAATTATGACACTTCAATTGGGCCTCGATTCTATGATTATTTTTCATGTATAGATTATAGCTTTTTTTTTTAAATCATCACCTTCACCTTTCATGACACTTCAATTGGGCCTCGATTCTATGATTATTTTCCATATATAGATTCAGGTATTATACTATTGATAACGACTTGTCCAAATACAACTAATGGGTTCAAGAATGCCCGTAATACAATCTATGCAGAAAGTGCACGTATTTGAGTGCACCAATAAATCGTATGGGTTCATTATCACCATACTAAAATGGCAAATACCAGGTATGTAGGTTCAAGCACTAACAAGCCATACAAGCCAGATTGTCAACCAAGCATGATTGTTAAACCACCAAAAGCCCTTTTTCGTTGGTGACCAACACCACTGCCTGCTGTAGGTTTCATCCCGAAGTCAACCCAGGATCGTAATCGCAAATGGTAAATCAAAATCAAATCTGAGAGGGGGCTGATTGGTCAATTCGAACATGTTCTCCTTCCTTTATTAATAATAGGTTATGAGCCGTAATCGCGAATCGTACTTCAAAATAAAGTTAAAGAGGGCGTTGACCCGCTGTCCAAACATGTGTCCCTTTTTTTTTTAGGCTTAGAGAAAAGACACGACCCACTGTACGGTGCTGTGAACCGATATTGAAGAGTGGCTCGGTCGGTTTCTCGTTCTTTCCCAGAAAAGTCGGTCGATTTCGGTCCGTTTAATCCGAAAAGAACGAATGCGAAATTGAACATTTCTCGGTCGGTTTCTCGGCCGATTTCTCGTCTAAACCAACCAAATGGCCAGCATTTCGAAAGGTTCGGTGTGCATGCGTTGGCACAATGTGACATGATCATATCGTGTCAAGCGGCCTCCCTGCAATACTTGCGTCTGCTGCGCCACACGGTACAGGCCGACATACGCTATTATACCTCTGGTACGTCAGACGTGATTATATTCTGCAGCAAACAATGACTACAGATACATCAGTTGCTACAATGAAAACGATTTTGTGGGATTATGCGAGGGTAATTATTGGCTGCCTTGTCATACCGTAGATGAAACACTGGGATTATATAACGTGTCGTTACGTAGTTTCACTCAGTATTTTATATTTTATGAAGACACAGCTTGCAGCGTAGAGCCAACGCCATGAAAAAATCTACGTTGCTCAAGGGGGGGCTGTAAGCATGAACACACAATATTGTAGGCAGAGGGCGACAGTGTGACAGTTCAGCAAACCAAGAAGCCAGCACTGCCGTCTGAACTCGACGCGCTTTATCCTTCGCAGTCTCGCGGCGCCCTGTGACCTGCGCCCTGTGCCCTGCGCGACTGCTGCTGCCTGCTGCCACTGCTGCTTCTGTGTGACGTGCTGCTATGCTGTTGCGGGATGTGGGCTGCTTGCTCGCTAATGGTCTGTGTGCTGGCTGTGTCGCGTGTGGCGTATCCATACACTATAAAGGGGTTTCTATACATATATAAAGGCGTTATTGGGGTAGGGGACAGAGGAAAAAACACGACCGAGAAAAAACGAATCGGTTTTCTGGTCTCGCTCTTTTTTTTTTGAATCGAAAAACCGACTAATAAAAGTCGGTTTTCGGTTAGAATCTCATGAAAAATATGCCTTTGGGCCCAATCGAGGAAAAACGTATTTGAAAAAAAACGAACAACGCACAAGGGTCAACGAACCCCCGAGGGCAACCAACGAGGCGAGCGACGGCCCTCCCCGGGACGCCGCGGTCAGCAGCCGATTGTTTCTGCCGGCACCGCTGGAGGGGCGGGGCCATCGCTCTTGGGACGTTTTGGGCGGCTGTCGCAGGCCCGAAGCCCCACGCAGGCAGTAGCGACGGGGATACAGCGATTGAACTTCTGAGCGAAGTAGTGACCTGGTCGGTGCTATTAATGCTATTAATAGTGTGGTTTGCGAGGCGAAGAGGGATGAAAAAATGGGTTCGCGACGGCCTTGTGATTTTTTCAGGCGCCGCGGGTGGTCTACTCTGTGCCAGGGGCCGTCGGACCTCGCGCTGCGGCTGCTCCGGTGGCCCTGTCTCTCGGGAATGGTGGATCTCAGCCGTTAAGCAGTCGACGACTCGGCTCAAGCTTACGTGGCTTGCTTCGGTTTCAAAAACATGCCACGTCGAGTTGGACGAACTCCCCAGTTTCAATAATGCGAAGAGCAAAAGAAAAAGAACCCCCAAAATATACCTCGTTGAATCCGTTTTTTTCGTTCCAATCGAACCAAATGTCGAAACGCCTGCTTGGTGATTCACTTCTAGACCAATCAGATGCAAATCAAATCAAACGAAAAAAAACATTGGCGGAGTATCATGACAAAAATTTCCCCGTTAAGATGGGCCTTTAGGGCCCATCTTAACGGGGGACTTGAGTTCGAAATAAAATTATATTCCGAATTATTTTTTGATTGACAACTAGTACGCCGTTTCCCCATGGGACCCATACACGTTTTTTTTTCGAAATCAAACCAAATTTCATTGAAATTAAAATTTTATTCCCAACTAAAGTTCCCCGGGAAGATGGGCCCTTATAATGTGTCATATTAAGATGGGCTCTTATAATGTGTAATATTTCTTGCTTGCTTGCTTTTTTTTTTTTTCATGCGGTGTGCTTCCACTCCAGAGTTATTGGAGCCTGTCCTGCGACCACGGACTGCATCGTTGTTTCTCTCTTTTATAGAATGTGAATATCATATACCAGGTACAGTATAATGACATGGCACTGCACTGTCTACTGCTGTGCTTACCTCTTATTTTAACAACAGACTGGGTTCCGTTTGATTTGATTTGATTTGATTTGCATCTGATTGGTCGAAGAGTGGACCATCAAGCAGCAGGGCTGTGAGTTGGCTGGAGTTCCCGGCTAGTTATTAGTTGGCTGGCGAAGACCGTCGGAGGCAAAATTTACGCTATTTCGCACCATTTTAGACACAAAAAGCATGATAAATGGGCCAAGTTTATCTCTGGTTTTGATCACAAAAGAGGTATTATATTTCTAAATTTCGCATCAGTTTGCCGTATATAAAAGAGATGCACCAAAAATATAGGGTACATACTCGTACGGCAGGCAGTAGCACATCACCAGTAGAAAATAAACATAGGACACAAAATAGTCTGGGATCGATATACAGTTAGGTCAGGGCGAGCATCGCTCAAACATCCGAGGCAGAGGTGTTCTTCATCCACTTGATACGCTCGTGGTACTACAGCAGTCAATTCTTCGTTGGACGCTCCATCACCGCCATGGTCCGTCGACAGGCCAGGCTCAGCGGTGTCGGCACTCTCGGCCCTGCCATCGGCACCGACACCGTCGATGGCGATGGGTTGATGCACCATGAGTTGCCGAAGACCTCTCTCTGTGTGTGGTGGTACTGTCTGGGGCGTGGTGGTACTGCTTGGGGACGCCGAGAAATACGCACCCCGTACCAGACAAGCCTTCCTACAAGCAAGGGAACCCAATAACAAAAAAGTTGGATAGTTGGCACCGCCGCAACTAACTTGAAAAACTAGCCAGCTGATAACTAGCTGGCAACTCATAGTCAGCCAACTCACAGCCGTATCAGGCAGGCATTTTGACGTCTTATTTGAGTGAAACGGAAAAACGAATTCGGCAAGAAGCCTTTTGGGACTTCTTGTGCCCGTAAAAACAATCGGCCTCTGACCGCGGTGCCCCGGGGAGGACGCAGGCCGTCGCTCGCCTTGTTGGTTGCCCTCGGGTGTTCATTGGTCCTGCTGCGTTGTTCGATATTTTTTCAAATACGCTATTCCTCGATAGGACCCGAAGACATTTTTTTACGAAATTATAATTCATTTCTCCTATTCGATTACTGCTGTATCATGAAACAGGTTTCTCGTGAAGACGGGTACTGCGTACCAGGTACGTACGAAACAACGTAGGAACTCTGTGGCGTAGTTTAGTGACCACCGCCTTCCTTCGGCCTGCCCCGTCCTTGGGGTGGGTCGAGGAAGTCCGCCAGGACCTGCAGCGGTCCAGCGACAGTCACACGAACATCGAGCTCCGGGCTAGGTAGATAGGGAACCTCGCGCGCGGAAGACACTGAGATCTGCGTGTGCGAACCTGCAGAAGGTGATTGCCGCAGGACTGCATGCGTACTTCGAAGCGTACCTTGCCGAAACCGAACGACTTCTAGCGAACAACGACCGGAGAGGCTTTTACAAGCACCTTAAGAGTGCGGTATGAATGAAAGGGACTAAAGCGAGGAGCGAACAGTTCATTAGGGACGAGGATGGCACGCTCTTACGGGATAAAGTGCGAATTCGTGAACGATGGGCGGGGTTTTCCCACAAACTCTCGAACGTAAAATCGCTTAAACTCGATCCCATGATCATCGACCTCTTGCCATCGCGACCGTTTAAACTGTCGCTTGAAGATGATCCATCCATGGACGAGATGACGGAAGCACTTAAGGGGGTGTCAAAGTGGAAAGCTGTCGGGCCAGATGGTCTCCCGGCCGAACTCCTGAAAACCGACCACCCCGCATTCGCCCCGTGCTTTCACAACATCCTTGTCAACGTTTGGGTAACAGGAGAATTCCCCCAGCAACCGAACGATGCGATCATCAAGGTCTTTCACAAGAAGAAGGACCGAGCTGACTGCAACAACTACAGGGGGATTTCGCCTGTTGCCTACGCAGGCAAAGTTTTGTTGAAAATCGTCGCGTCCCGCCTGGGAAACTAATGCGAGATCGAGAAATTACTACCCGAGGAACAGTGCGGCTTCCGCCCCGCACGATCAACGATAGATACCTTGTTCGTCGTGCGCCGGTTACAGGAGCTCGGATGACAGAGGAAAATCTCCTTGTACGTGTGCTTCAACGATCTGCAGAAAGCGTAGAACTCTGTCGACCGAGGGCTGTTATAGGAGGTACTCACACGCTTGGGCGTACTAGCCAAGATGCTGAGAGTTATCCGTAATATTCACGATGGCATGCGGGCTCGCGTGCGTACTGATGACAGCGAGCACTCGGAACGGTTCGATGTCACGCAGGGGCTTCGGCAAGGCTATGTGCTATCACCGCTACTGTTCAATGTATTCTTCGCTGCTGCGTTACACGTAGCACTAGTACGCTTCAGCCAAGACGAAGCCATCGTAAGGGATTTGGTCCAACTCAGTGATGCTGGAGTAGTTCGAAAGGAGGAGCAGGGTCCATTGGCGTGCACGTGAAGGGCGGTATGGGGTATGTTGTACGCCCATGACGCAGGAGTGACCTCGAAGTCGGCTGAAGGGCTCGCAAAAATGATGGCAGTCATCGTGACTGTCTTCGAAGGAGCAGGCCTCACAGTAACGGAAAAGAAGACAGAGACAATGCTTCTGCAAACACCAGACCAGACAACCCTCGCACCACCGCTCGCCAACGAAGCAGCAGGGCAGAGGCATAACCAGACGGCCCAGTTCTTGTACCTAGGCGGCATTATCCACGAGAACGCTGAGCTCTCGCTCGAAATTGACCGACGGATCCGCCTCATGCGAGCATGCCTCAAACGGTTCGGCCCGGAGTTGTATGATAGGACGACCGCCTCCCTTAGCCTGAATGTCCGAATTCAGAAGGCCGAGGTGATTGAGACCCTGCTGTACGGGTGTGTGACGTGGATCCTCAGGGCGAAACACTTTGCCAAGCTTCGAACGGCTCACCACCGAGTCCTATTGCGAGTCATTGGCTTCCAGCGCCGACTTCTAACTGACCGTGCCACCCTCTCGTACGCGAAGGCCCTCAAGATGACACGTTGCGAGAGTAACGAAACGACCATTCGTAAACGGCGGCTCTTCTTTAGGGGGGGGTTGGCAAGGCAAAACGAGAAGCGATTACCCAGTCGGGTAATGTTTGGGACGATGGCTGGTGGGGAGAACCTGAGACCTGGCAGACAGTTTAAGACTTGGCATAGATGCATAGTCGAAGACCTCAGGAAGTTCCGAGCCACCGAAGGGTCAACGGAACTTTCCCCCTCGGTGTCTGGAGTTGAGACCGTGCTGTCGTACATTGCAGCAAAAAAGGCGGGGAGGTGGTACCGGGGGAACCTTGAGGCAGCCGAGCGGTTCATGGTGAGGTGGCACGAGGCTGAGGCTGATATAATATGAGTAGGCAGCGCCGCGCATCCGCCGTGGGTGGTGTCGAAGGGAATCGGGGGGGGGGGGGGGGGGGAGGAGGAGGGGCAAAAAACCCAACCAAGGGAATGCGGAGAAGGAGGGGAACAAGTAGAAAGGAAACTGCGGTGGACGAAAGTAGGAAAGAGATGGCAGACAGGGTAGCAAGGCACCCGGCCGACTAGGAAGTAAAACATGACTATACTGCTCGTGCCACCAACTGGTGCAGCCGCTTCGAACGTGGTCTGCCTTTGTCTCCTCTTCTTTTTGATTCTTTACTTCTTGGGCTGATTCTCCGTGATGCTCATTAAATTTCTTCCTCTTCTTTTTTTCGACTGATAAGCCGTAATGAAGGAGTCGTGCGGCGTGGGTGGATGACGAGCCTGCTTTGCTTGTTTCGTGTTGTCTGATCAAGGGGCTGGGCTGGACTGGGCATACTAGCATAGTAGTAGTTGACGAACGCAGGGCGAAGACGGTAGTCAGGGTAGCAAGGTACCAGGCGGACTAGCAGGGAGAACCTGGCTGTGCCCCTCGTACGACCAACCTCTGCCGCTACGTGGAGGGTGTTTTGTGCTTTGGTTCGCCTGTTATTTTCCCTTGTTTTTGTCCTCTGTTCACCTGTTTACGAGTACTGCAGTGGTGTTTTTCTTCCTTTTTTTCCAGCTCGTTCTTTTTAGGTGTTTGCCATATCGCCTGCGGGGGGGGGGGCACGGCAGTTTGTTTCTTCTACCTGGTATTGTTTATTTTCTCTTTCTTTCGTTCTTTTCCTCTTTCGATTTGTCTTCGTTCGTTTTTGCTTCTTCTTTGTTTGCTTTCGTTTCTCTATATAATATAATGTGTATGTCGTGCCTGTCGTATCCAGTATGACGACGTGGCATTGCATTGCCCACTGCTGCTGTGCTCACTGCATACGTGGCAACGTAGTAATAAAAACCGTATATCTTCTAGGATTGAAGAATCGGCACGGACACTGGTTGTGTTGGATGTCGACGGGTAGAAATAACGGTTTAATGTGGAGAACACACACATGTCGACGGGTAGAAGGAACGGTGAATAAATACACTGGATACGACAGGCACAACATACATATTCTATGAAAGGGAGAGAACAAAAAAACAAAAACGAACAAAGTAGGGCCTAGTGTTTTAGACTGAAACTTATTGTTGATAGTTCGGTGTCAGTAGTAAAAAGGGACCAATTGCTGAGAGCGCCTTCGTTGCGTGGGTAGGCGGAACCCGACGCAAGTCGACGAGGAAAGAAAGTGCTGAAATCTTCTCGCGACAAAAATGCAAGGCAAGTACCGTAGTGGGGAGGAGAGAGAAGAGCCTACTTGGTGACCCCGGATCTGAGTTACGACTGAAGAGGGAAAGAGAGAAGAAGGGCGAAGATAATAAATGGGATGGAAAAAAAGAAGAAAAAAGTCAAGGTATGCCAAAGGCAAACTTGCTGTCTGCCAACGGGTGAAAGTGCTGTCTCCTGACATCTTTGGTTTTGATTCTTGATGCTGAGGAAATTCACTTCTTTATGATGGACGTGAGATCCGAACTCACGACCAAAGACCCATGTCCTGCCGATATACGACATTTGCTAGCCCTTTTAGGCCCGCAGTTTCATTTCGGGGACAAACTACTTCGAATTTGAGAGATTTGTCACCAAAAAGGGACTGCGGTCCTCTGAGGACCAAATCAGTAGCCATGTTTTCGGGGACAACCTACTTGAAATATGGGTATTTTATCCACAGAAGGTACTGCAGTTCTTGCTGCTGTAGTCCCTTGGGCTAGTTCTGGTGGCCATAGTAAATACCAATAGAACCAAATATTGTTAGTGAAAATAGCGAACACGTAGGTTTTTGTGTGTACCATAGGTCCTACTAGTATTAACTATGGTCCCGCGTAATAGTTCTGGTGACCATAGAAAGTAGGACCGAATATTGTTAGTGAAAATAGCGGAATACGCAGGTTTTTGTGTGTACCTTAGGACCCATTTACTACTATTCAGTGGTATTAACTATGGTGTTCCGTAATGGAAGGTTGACCTATTGTTTGCCTAAGGTACAACTGTGGTTAGTGGGCCTTATAATTCACAACTTATACCCCCGCCCGTGCCGTATCAATATTATCGACTCGGGCGCCTGGGATTTCCACCGTCCCCCAAAATCATGCTGTGGCCGTCGCCGTCGAAGATGTCAGGAGACATGTCAAGCCACGCAAAACGTTCGCTGTCAACAGGGTAGGGCCGAGTGTCACACACTAAAACCTAGTAATTTGGTGTCCGTCAAAAGGGGTGAAAGTGCTGTCTCCTGACTCCTGACATCTTCTTCGGTTGCTGTAGTCGTCACCTGTCCACAGGGATGTATGCACTCGTACGTTACGGGAGAAGACGGGAAATCAGCTTTCATTGTTACCTACCCTCAACGGGTAGAAATAACGGTTTAACGTGAAGAACACGCACATATACACCCTCTGGTAAGGCTGGCTGTTGCGCGGCAAAAGCCGGGAACGAAAAATATAAAAATATCCATCCCCGGGATTTCGTAAGAATCCATGATAAACCACGTAAAAAAATACAGAAAACGCTTGAAAAAACGCGCACGCACGCGCTCGTACCTGCTCATGTTCCACAATGAGCACGATGGTCAAGTGTCTGAAAATATTATACCGGTGTAAAGGGTTGGAGCACCTTGGAATTTATAATTCACAGATTAATCATGATCGATTATCGATATATCGTATGCGTTCTCCGTTATTTCTACCCGTCGACATCCAGCACAACCAGTGTCCGTGTCTATTCTTCAATCCTAGAGAGACACAAGCTCTGTGGTCACCAAAAATTCGCCACAGAGATACTCATTGTTATGCAGTAATTTAAGCAGACATTGCAATAGCCGGCGTCCCCAGTAGCTTGATAGGTAGTCCGCGCGCCTATCAAGATCAGTTTCGGGGGTTCGAGTCTCACCGAGTGCATGCTCAGGGG
>JBBMHQ010001896.1:5639-18553 GCA_037834295.1 Postelsia palmaeformis
AGCAAGTGATTTCTCTCTCTCTTTTTCTTTCTCTCTCTTTTTCTCTCTCTCTCTCTCTCTCTCTCTCTCTCTCTCTTTCTCTCTCTCTCTCATTCATTCATTCATGCTTTACCCTTCCTTTTGCACAAGAAGCGTAAGCGTATGCACAATAAGTGCGGGGTAACTAAACGGGGCAGGAATATATTGATGTTTCATTTTTATTTTTCGCCTCAACACAGCATTTGCTTTACGCATTCCGACTCGGAACCCCGAGATTCGGTGACTATCATACCTCGTGCAGTTGGTGTATGATTCCCGATGCGTTTCTTTCGCTTACTGAAGTGCAATTGCACTTGATCGCGATTGGTGACACGTTTCCATGACTCAGGTTGAAAACATTCTTCAGCGCGCCAGCCGAAGTGGGCAGTTCGAAACGCTCGCGTACCACTCTGCGATCGACCCCAAGCAGGTGACTTTCCGACCGCAACACTGCGCAGAGAGCAGCCGCTGTGTCCAGTACCTTGCTTTCGTACATACCGTAGTACTGCTGTAGTCTTGGCGCTTGAAAATGAAAATCTGATGAAAAAAGTTGCGGTTTTGTTGACCGATAAACCACAATATTTGTTGGTTTACATTTCACGGTAGTTGATACCAGGTAATTGGTGGCGTACTGCTGTGTACTCAAGTAGTATTTATATAACCTGGTACTCGCTTCTCTGGATCTTGGTCGGGGGTCGTGAAACTAGCTTGCTGCGGTACCGGCACCTCAGCATGTGCGAGGGGTTTGTATGATACCTGATACGCCATTGCACGGTGAGTCGATTGAACCCATCGTTTTTTGTCTTTAGTTTTTCTTGTGATTTTGTAGTGCAGGCATCAAGTACGCAGGATTCGACGCAAGTCGACGAGTGTAGCTAGCTGGTGGCGGGTCCAGTGCGTATCGTACAAGGTAGACAGTAGACAGTAGTGTCGTTCGATGATCACGTTTTTTTGTTAATCGGCGTGCATAATGTACAAACACCAAGACAAGGAATCCGCGAGACACGTACGATAATGATTAGCTCCGAAGGTCATGTCTTCGTGGCAACACGTAGAGTAGAGCGCCCCAGTTGCCCCAGTTGCCGCCGCGCGGTATATGATATGTCAGGCGAGACACGGCGAGACACAACAAACCCTTGGGGTGAAAAATCTTGTCTTCCAACGCATTTGTTTCTCCTTTCTTCAGGCGGCTAGCAACATGCAACAGTTCATGCGGTCGAACGCTCTGAGTCCCATGGTGATGGTCTGCACGGATCGCTCTTCGAGGGGAATGGACTTCGACCGGGCGGAGGCGAGTTTTGTTTTCAACGAGAGAACACGATAGCAGATACCGACCGGTATGGTATGGTATAGTACAGTATTGGCGAAGATCTGTGTGTGCAACACATCTATTTGGTCTGTTGTTGTGTATTTAATCTATGACAGTGATAGCCCCCCTTTGGGAGTTGCGAGGGAACTTACCCCTACAAAACTGGCGATTACGGCATCAACCATCCGCCACACGAAGCACTCAAGCACTCAAGCAGTTATATGTGTGCTGCTGCTGCTGCTGATGATGATGTGTCTGTGTTGCGCCGGAAGAAGGTGTGCAATACTATACAATACTACGCGCGCAGCATGCTGAGACTTGCACTGTTGCTTGCTCCTCCTTGCACGTTATTAAGCGATACCACACGCTTCTCAGTTTTTAATAGTGTAGGTGGTGGCTATACCTGAGCGTCCAAGGGGCGGATAGACTAGATATCATGACCCCGCGTTTTCACAGTACAATCTGACGTGAGGAGGTGCGTCAACTGCGCGTTGTACGTCCTTGTACGTCCTGCCGTAGTCGTTGTTGAGCCCATGCCATGCCATGCCATGCCCCCTTTCTGTGACTTTCGTAATCGTGTGGTTCGGTAAGGCTAAAGTCTGCTGGTACAGTGGTACGAAGAGTACTGTAGTGATGTATCGACCGGAGAGAGCGCGGCTTGGCACATCATGATTCCACAACATGATCCTACATTTGCTTAACAGCACATTTTCACTATTATTAATATGGTGCATAGTGAACAAGATCAGCGCGAGGAGGGAAAATGCCTGCTGCGGGCGGGTATGGAGTGGTGCATTCGATCATCACCCCGTCGGCGTCGCGTACCAATACAGGACAAGAACGAATATGCGCGTAGACACGCAGGTGACAAAGTTGTTGGAAACGGCAGGGCTGTTGTCGACGGGTCGGGTCAAACCCTGCGGGTGAGGTCGGGTGATGACCCGTGAATAGCCCTGCTGTCATTAACATTACGGGGGGCCGTATCAAATAGGACCCACGGTACACACAAACACCTGTATATTTCGTTATTTTTAGTAACAATATTCGGTCCTATTAACTACCTGGTATGTACTATGGTGTCCCATAATAGTGATGCGGTGTGTACTACTGTATCTCGTGCAGTGGTCAAAGGGTTTACCCCACCTTTTGGAAATTCCTCCTACGTGTTCTGTTCGGGAGCACACTACTTGGAAGTAATGCCCTCGGTAGCACTCTTATGTTGACCATCTTCCAACCCACCGCGTCGATTTCCATGAATGGCCTCCCTCCATACGACCGATAGGTTGAGCATGTGCTGCTCTACGACTTCCCGCGAGATCCCATCGAATACATGCGGAGGGTGGGTAGGACGGCGAGGGCGGGCAGGAAGGGAGTCGTAACCGTCTTAGCATGGGGTCGGCAGGTGAGGACGACGAGGCTGCTTCATTCATTCCATGGTAGTGCTGTAGCTAGCTAGTAGCTCGCGCCGTACCACGTGTATAGCTGTGGTCAACTTGTGTGCGTTGTTAGAATTGGCGGTTTGATCAGTTAAAATGAAGTATTTGAATGCGGTCGAAATCAGGGGCCTACTCTGTGCTCGAAAATCCGGTCATAGGGCCGTTATTGTCGGAGATTTGTTTTCCAGAATTTCCGGAATTTCCACATTTTTTATTCGCGTTTTTTTTCATTTTCCAGGTTTCTACTTTTTTTTTCTCCGAAATGAGTGAATTCTTAGTGTTCCTGGTATTTTTCCCTCTGTTGAATTTCACAAATCGTGTCAAGCCACGCCCGCGTCTTGATGCAAAATTAAAAAAATGCAGAAAATCCTCGAAATTATGCAAAAAAAGACTCTCCGATAGTAACGGCCCTTGACGAAGTTTGTCTTCCAAGGAAACCTCGGAAGGGTTCCCTGTTTTTTTGGCACTTTCGAAATTGAAAACCATTTTTTTTAAAATCGCATTCGTTCGTAAAATAACATGCTATTAGAATAGAACACAGCATATTGTCATATAGCACTGCTATGCTTTGGTACAGGCACAGGATGTTTTGGGCGCACGGTACGTCCATGAAGCGGTGTTGACGCAAATATTGTACTGTAGAGTAATACAACTACATTTTAGGACTGGCGGCCGGGGGAGAGAGGGGCTGTACTGAGTAACTCACCAGTACCTTGTCAATCCCATTTGTATTCTACACTTATAATAGTATGATTTCATTCGCCATCCGATAATGTGTCGCGTGAGTGTCAACAACCGAAAACATGAATAAGAAGAAAAAAAACGGACCACGAAAGGCAAAAGCGTGAACCGTGCATATGTTAATGTGGTTCGCGTGCGAGTAGGTAGCCATTAGGATTGTTCAGCGGATAGCATGTACAATTCATCTCAAATTCTGGGTCTAAATGTCATTTCGAGGCGCAGGTGCAGAGCTCTTCACGAGAAGAACCACAGAAACACTAATGCACTACTACCCTATAGGTACCTCTAAGTTAACCTTACCCTCCCGTAGCGTGGCTCACAGACGCACAAATCACCGCACAAGTTCCCTGCGTGCGGGAAATATCGACTCCACGATGCCAATTGTGCTGATTAACAGTGGCAGCTCATTAACAGCAGTTCATTAACAGTGGCAGCTCAGAGGCAACCACAACCTGCGCTAACTCTAACGCACCGCGTGCGAGTATACTATACTATTACTACTATGTACCGGCACTCGACAACGCTATTGGTCCGACGATGTGCAGGATACACTATTAATACTGGATACTATTAATCGTGTGATTGCGTGTCTGTCTGCCTGTCTGTCTGTCTGTCTGTCTGTCTGTCTGTCTGTCTGTCTGTCGGTCGGTCGGTCGGTCGGTCGGTCGGTCTGTCTGCCTGTCTGTCTGTCTGTCTGCCTGTCTGCCTGTCTGCCTGCCTGCCTGCCTGTCTGTCTGTCTGTCTGTCTGTCTGTCTGTTCAATGGGTATTAATGGTTACGTTTTGTCCGCTTCGCCGATCGCCGCGCCGACCTTTGTGTGGTCAGGTACCCCTTGTGCGAGAGATCATGGCCGGGAACAAGAGAGGCAAACGGCTTCTCAGCCTTGACGATTAGGCAAATGCTCTACGTACCAGTACTGCAGTGTAGACTAAGAATAGCAGTCTATACTAAGCAACAGGCCCGTCGCCATACCGGCAATTAATTGAGAACTCAACAGGATGGCTGCTACTTCCTCCTTGTTTCAGGGCTTCCGTCGCCCATAGGTTATTCCACGGAAACTCGTGTTCTGCGAAAAGTTGGCGACGCATTGCTCGATGGGCTCGTTCAAGGCGCCGTTGGCTGTTGTGTGGGCTGCTCCATGGTGCCGGCTGGGGGTAGGGTATTCGACGTGGGCCAGCTTTGCACTTCATCTTTATACGCCAACTCAATGCAACTATTAAATCACGTTAGTGGCATGTTTGATGAAATTGCTTAATTCAATACAATATCTAATAAATACCTAATACCAGGTACAATATCTTGTACAATAACAATATCTTGTACAATATCTAATACAATAACTAGTACAATATCTATTGCATATCTAATACAACATCTGATACGATATCTAATACAATACTCCGAGTATATAATACAATAACTAATGTAATAACTAATACAATATCTAATACAATATCTAATACAATAAGTAGTGGCATGTGTTGGTGGATAATAAGGGATCCTTTGCCTTTGCCTGTGGGGGGGGGGGGGGTCTTTTGTGTATAACTAGACTGTATGGAGCGGTGTTGTACCTGCTGCAGCAGTATTGATTGATTGCGATCGTCGGCAGAGGACAGAGGACGAGCAAGAGGGAGAGAGAGAGGGCGAGGGAGAGTGCAATGGTGGTCATGGCGCCGTGGAACCTTCGCTGATGGCGAATAATGGTTGACACGACTCCAAATGATTTTTTATTGTTCATGCGCAGGCCTTCCAGGTATCGCGGTTCGACATGAATCGGATTGCGCGCTCTAAGAATGAGCCTTTGATCTTGTCCAGACTTGGCAGCTTGCAGCCGAGGAGTTGTATTGTGATGAAAAACGCCAAGATCTCCGCAGGCGCCAGTCTATGTATTCAAGCGTTACTACTATTTTGTACGGCGTTGGGCATCACTGTTGTCACGATTGTCAGTATTGTCATCCCGTTCTGACGATGCGGATCTGTACGTATCTGTCGAAACAAAATCACTCCAAGACTACAACTACCTGGGCAGGTTGTACCGGCTTGTTTTTTATCGGTGGGTCCAAAGGGCTGAACAAACCCCGGTAGTAAGCTAGGGTTCTAACGAAATTCGCAGCACATCGGTCTATTAATTATCCCCTATTAATATCAAGGTCGGGGCACTTTGTATCCTTGGAAGGCTTGCCTATTAAGTCGGTAATCATTGGTACTCACGTGTGTTATTTGCTTGAGAGATAAAATAAGAGCAGCTTTATTCCTTTCGTGCACGCGGCGACTGAGAGCCAAGCTCATGCCTCGCCAGGAAAACGCCCCCCACGTACTGCAAATACGATCCCAATACTGAAACCCAGGTAGTTACCGGGTTTTCAGCTTCAAAGCAGCACCATAACACTAGCCCACCATGATAAGCCGTATATGCAGAACTATGGGAAAATTGTGGAAACCCCGATCCGCGAGGTAGAACACGAGTCGAAGATGCGGCTCCTCAAAACTCGCTCCCATTCATCTGAACGGCAAGGTAACGAAGCCAGCAAGGAACGGCAAAAATAGGAAGTAAGGCCTAGCCTGGAGGGGCAGGAATACAGTTATATAAAGCATCGCCATGCCACCCGCAACGTGGGTAGGGCGATGGCTTTCGTTGACGATTTACTCCAGCCCCGTAAGGCTAGGCCTTCCTTTCGTTCTCTCTTTCGACGTTCCTTGATGGCTTCGTCACCTTGCCGTCCAGAGGTGTGGGAGTAGGGTTTGAGAAGACGCATCTTCGACTCATGTTCTAGTTCGTGGAATCCGTCCGGTTCCATGTATACTGGCTCTGTGTCACCATTCCCCGTCGGCAAAAATCGCCAGAAGGTCCTCTTACTGCGCCCGGTGGTCTCTGTCCTAGGTCGAAGGGTGCAGGGGGCTCTAAGCCCATTCTGCTTGACACAAGCTACGGTTCTTTCTTCAATGAGTATGCTGTCCGCTTGATCTGACCGGAGGCCGTGGAGTCACCACTGACTCGACGGGCAGTTTCAGGCTTGTCCTGTTCCACTGAAGCCGAAGGAGCGCTGCGCACGTGGAGTGGCGTGCGCGAAGAGCGCGAAGACGGAAGAGGGCATGGAGACCCTGTAGACGACTTCAGGAACGGTGCTCGGGTGAGGGGCAACAAACTGTCCACCGGAGGGGGCTTCCTTCCTGTAGACCTGGTGGGGAAGGAGGACGAGGTAGCTAATCTTGCCGACTCCCCCTTGATAGGAAAAAGGGTGGAGCGGCCACCTTTGTTGCGAGGAAACGCTGAGTCGAGCCTCAACCGAGACTTCGGGGGATTTCCGGTGTTGGCCTTCTCGCCCCTCAAATCGACCGCCACTGTACGGTTGGGAGGTCAAGGAGGGGGACACCCTCGCTGGAAAATATGACGCGACGGCGCGACACTCGTGGTGCTGCGCGGTGCGTGGTTCGAGAGAGCGGCATTTGTCGCGCCTGCTCTCGTGCCCAGGCTGAGGGGAGCGGCGTTTGGGATGCCGGCTCCCGACGCCATGGGAGACGCCCGGGGGCTCTCCGGTGAAGCAAGTGAGGCTGGGTCGCTGCGTCGGTCCGGAGTACGGGGCAATGCCCGGGACGAGATCGGGACAGATCGGTGCTGAGCGCTGAGCAAGCCTGGGACGCGCATCTTGTGAAATCAATGCTTGTTCTCCCGGCAATGCTGGCGGCGGACGGGCAGAAGGGGACGAAACGCCGTCGACCTGTCAGCTACTGGCGCGGAAGGTGTCTGGCTGACGCCCGTTCGGGTTTACGCTAGAGTTGTGCGAAACACCGTAGTCCCCGAGGCGGGGACTGGGGAGGGAGAGACAGGGGCGGTCGAACCACCACCGTGATGACCAGAGTTGGACTGCTGGTGCCCTCATTCCGCGTGTGTTGCAGTCGTCGTTTGGTATATTCTGCTGGCCCTGATGCCCCACGCGAGTGGCCGAAACGACGTTTTTTCATTATTTCTGACTGTGCTGCCTGTTCGGATTTGTTGTCTCGGCGGTGTCGGATCAGGCGTTCTTACCAACGGCGGAACGACTCGCCATTATCGCCGAGCGTTCCGAGGTCGGGGTTCAAAATGCCGCTAAGGTTTTGGGAATGGGTGTCTACACTGTCTGAGGGAGTGTGTGTCTTCGTGGCAATTTAGGCAGTGGCCTCGGGTTTTGGGTTTTGCTGAGTGCGGCGGCGCGAGCAGACGATGCAAATCGACCTCTCCAGAGGGGAGGGTCATCGGTCTAGATGGGCATGCGGACAGCGTAAACTTCAGCGAAGGGGTGTTCGTCTAGGGGCCAGCAGTTGGAAGAGGTGTCAAGCCACGGGTCGAGGCAGTTAGGGATGAACTTATTGACTTTCATCACAATGGGAGTATCGCGCGATCCCGTCTGCCATGAGGGCGACGGGAAAGACGTCCGGCCCTGGCCGCGAAGATTACTGGCGGGCCGGGGCCCCGACGGGGCGGAAGACTGCGCACCGTTCGAAGAAACAGGTACTTGCAACTATTTTTCGCCGTTGATGGCAGGTGTCTTTTTATTCGCGAGAGTCTCAAAAGCCATCCACGTCACGTCCAAAGTGCCGCACGTACCGTAGCTAAAACTCCCGGGTGTGGCGTGGGCATTAAACTGGGGTACTGCTTATCTTGCCATTCGAACAACCTCCAGAACAACTTCTACGCCCAGTGCCGAAACACGCTCAGCCATCGCCGCTGCCGACACCATTCCCCGAAATTCCTGGCTAAAAGCGCTAAAAGGGGTCCCATCAGACATGCCGATAATGTTCAACTCGGTGTAGCTGACCGCGGTCGAAGTGGTTGCTCAGCAACCTCAGGAGGAGCGTGAACACCTGCGGCCCCGAGGCTCCGCCTGCGAGGGCGCGCGATACCTGCCAAAACGAACATCCATCAAGGCAGTGAGGGGGGCGGTCGTGGGCTTGCCAGGTGTGATGACACGTGCGGAGGGTTTTTGGAGGGGGTACTCCCAACCGGGGATCCAGGCTTTAATGGCTATCTTTATTGCACATCATGACAATATCAGACGTTCAGGCCTTGACCGAACGAGTGAGTTATTGCTAGGCGCGGAAGGATTGATCGAAGAGAGAGAAGGGAGGACAAAAATGCAAGAGGTGCCTTTGAGTTCCAGGTGCTTGTACGCCCGTTTAACGTTGTCGGTGTGCTTTTTTGCGGCGGCTGCGGTGGCGGAGTCAGTCGCCAATGTTCGGGCGTGAACAAGACTAGACGTAGCAGGCATGGCGCGATCATCGGACATGGTCAGGCGGTCAAGAAGTGCAGCAGAAAAAGCAACATCAGTCAGCGAGGCGACCACTTACCTCTTGCTGGTGAGGTCCGTGACCTCGGGGACGGGGGCTCTTCCGCTGCCGTCCGTGAAGGAGCTGGCTTCAGAAGCGTCTCCCCGTGAGCAGTTTCTCCTATTACGCCCGTCGCTCGGGCTCTCTTTCCCCTTCCCTGGGTTCCCCCGACTTCTAGGCCCGTTGCGGCGAGAGGTTCCACTGCCTTTGGCGTCACCTGGGCCGCGGTGTGACCCACCGTCATGGCCGGCCGAGTCCCCTTCAACTCCCGGGCGCCGGTGGTCCCGGTCGCCGGCGCGGCGGTGGGAGCTAACCCGGGCCACAGAGCCATCATCAACTCTTGGGTGCCGGTGGACCCGGTTGTTGGAGTGGCGGATTTCGACGCCACTTGCTAAGATCAAGGCCAGGACACTTTGTATCCCTGCCAGGTTTCCTATCAAGTCGATACTCGTTGGTACTCACGTGTGTTGCTTGCCTAGAGATGGAAGAAGAACAGCTTTGTTCCTTTAGTGCACGCGGAGACTGAGAACCAAGCTCGTGCCTCGCTGGGAAAATCCCTGGCTTGCCATCTAACATACGCCTCCCAAGTACTACAAATACAATCCCAATACCTGAACCCAGGTAATTACCGGGCTTTCAGACTCATTCTAAGCAGTACCATACCACCCCCAGGATACATGGATCAAGTAACTCAAAACTTAACCAATAGAGCCGTTGGTGTCAAAGAACTCTTTGTCCTAATTTTCCAGATTTTCCAGATTCTGTATTCGTACACTTTGTTTTTATTCCAGATTTTTCTTCCCCAAAGATGTGAATCATGCTGCATAACCAAGCGCCGGATTTTGACACAAAATAATCAGAACCAAGAAAAGACGGGAAATCTGGGGAAAACACGCTCCGACAATAGTTGCCCTTAAGTTTGCCTGCACCCCACCCGTGCCATCTGGCCGGCCTTGTTCTGTAACACGAACGCCTGCTTCGAGGATATTTGAGAAGAAAACACTCGATCCGACCGGTCCCCGGCCTTTTCCCCGACCCAAAGGAGACCGGCCGCCCGCTCCCGATGCTTTTGTACTCCTTTCCGGGTCATATGACATCATGCGAATGTGTCAGCATATGTGTGGTACTTCTGTGTTACGTATTCATACCTCGAACATAGTCACGAAAAGAATTACAAATTATTTGCTGGAACTTTGTTCCCGAAAGCCTCCCGAACAATCGGATACAACCGACGCTATCGACCATGGACTGAGCGATGACGATGCCAACCGTTGTCTATCGTCGTTTTGGACGAAGACGCCGCCAGAGCTTCGTTGCCCACTTCTTCCCTCCCTTTCCAGCGTCCCCGACAACTGGCCCGGCGCCATTCTGTCTGCTGTCCTCCATAGGTTCTGCGCGCTCGTTGTTGATGCCCACCTGGTTTACACAAGACATTGCGCCATGAGGAAAGAGGAGGGGTACTCGTATCACTTTAGCAGTTTCTCTCGTTAGAGCTGTCAACCGGAGAAAAACTAAACTTCGAGTCAATTTTGACCGGTTTCGTCGAAGCCGATAAATCAAACTGAAATCGATGCACAGGCGTGCTCGCATCTCGAGTGGAGTCGGACGTGAGCCACAATCACCCCCCATTCGGGGCAATCTAACCGGCCAAGGACATGTTGCAGGAATACACCGGAACAATAGTCGTCTCCACCACGTGGTTCCGTGGTCGATCTCGTCGTGCTATTGAATCGGATGACTATGGGTTAGGGATTCACAGACTTGGACGATAGCAGGATGAATATCCGTGTATGGTCAGCAGGTGGATGAGTGGGTGGGCGGGAGGGAAACGCTCTGGGTTGAGAGATACTGGTATGAAGTATCACAGCCAATCGGTAACCATACATGGAAGGCAAGCAGCAAGACAGCTCCCCTTCACCGACGCGTGTCGAGGGTATCAAGGATAACAACAAACACAAGTGGTTGAACTGTATCATGCAGGTGCGAAACAGCGTCGGCACCATGGGAGATGCATGGCACCGATACCACGCATCCTTTGCTGCCACATACTCGGAGGGTGGCATTAGTTGCAGTATATATATTTGGTGTGAATCTGGTTTACATCAAGTACAGTAATAGCACTGTAGTGTTATTGATCAGCAATAGTAGTGCACCTTTCGGGAGCCCGCGAGACGCTTGAAGACATCCTCGTCGCCCTCCTGCCAGGGCATCTGTTCCCCGGCGTAGCTCGGGACGTGGCCATGCGCCCTCAGAACGCTGTCGCTGCTTCTGGTGTTGCTAATCACGGGTGTGCTGGCCAACTTGATACCGCTGGTGACCTCGACCGGGCGCTGCGCAAAAAAGGAGCGAGAGCTGGTTTCACGGCACTCGACCTCGACAGCCGCCAAGAAGGCCTGCCGAGACAGCTGCCCGTTCTGCAGCTGGATGGTAGCCTCGGCAATCTTCTCGAACTGCTCAGGCAGGTGGTCGACTGAAATACCTGAAACGAGTTATGTGGTGTGTCCCGCATAGAGGACGATAGGTGCGAGGAATGATTGAGGTGTATATTATTGATAGGTGGACCTAACAGTTGTGCTGGTCAAGTGGCCGAGAAGAAGATCTTCGGCTGTATATACGAGATTTGGTCAGCACGGCCGAGAAACAAGAAAACCGAAACACCCTGTCTGCGCTCAGTGAAAATAAATCCTACAGCGCAGTAATAGGCGTAGTGCTGTGAAATATGCACAGACAGAACACCTCGCAGTGCCTTGCAGTGCCTTGCAGTGCCTTGCAGTGCCTTGCAGTGCCTTGCAGTGCCTCGCAGTGGATTGAGGGGTACACGGGCGGCCGCAGCACACAATAATTCGCCTATATCGTGTATCGGATTGCTTAATTCACCCTTCAAGGACTGCAGTCCCGTTTTGGGGACGGACTACTGTAACTAATTGCTGTAACTGCTGTAGCTGCTGTAAATTGAGTGGCTTGTCCCCACAACGGCACTTTAGTTCGAAACGGCAGGAGGAAGAGATAGTAACACAACGTACGGAGGGAAAACGCAAGGCGACATATCACACACATATACGCGCGACACGCCATGCGCTCTTCGGATTATTTACACTTTAAAATAATTCCGCGGCCCGTCGCATTCCTCAGAGTTCCCTCGGAGTTGTTTTTGCTGTCTTGTTCACATGAGAAAACCTATTTAAAGCGTAGTGTACGGTATTTAGAGCGTAGTGCCCCCGGCAATTGAAAATAGGGCTACAGCAGTAGTGGTAACGGGCAGGCGCCGAGACGACGAATCGCTTGACACTAAGGTGGCAGAATGGGGGGACGGAGAAAACGACGTCAATAGCGGCGGCACGATGGAGAAGGGCAGGGGGGGGGGGTACTAATGTCCTGCATGGCGGTAGTCTTATGGCCATGGACCCCTGCGTCCCTACATTGCCGGCATGGAGAACATCGTGCTTTCACCGGCCAGGAAGACAGACATTGCTCTCACCAAATGCGAAGCGAGCGCCGTGAGGTGTTCAGCGAGTCGATTGAAAGGTGGGCTACATCCTAACAAGAACCACGTGTGGGGCGGACTTCAGTGAAAGTGCATGACAGCGCCGAATGCATTGTTTTTTCTGGAGTGGCCACTTCCAGATCGGGGTAGGAACGGGGGGGGGCAGGTGTTATGACACCGTTATAGACGAAACCGAAAAAAAAATCAGATCATCTGGCACGGTTTCAGTTCGATCAATACTTGGAACCCGTGCCATTGTTGCACCGAAACTCCATATGAACCGTCAAAAACCAAACAGAATGCGAGTACGAGTCGACAGTTTTAGATGCACATATGGTTGTATCTGGCAGGAAGGGATGCATATAGTGTGGTAGTTTTGGCCGAAGGAAGCGCTCGGGGCATTTCTTGGGTTCGGCCTCTTCACTTGGTTCCAGAGTCCATCCTCGTTCAGCTGTAAACGCAAGAGGTGTACTGCCCCTGTTGTCGACCTTCGCCCTGAAGAAAGAATGCGCTACATGTTATGGAAATGTTAGCACATGACCATATATGAGTCAATGTTCAGTAGCACTGCACTGTATCGTAGATCGTAGTCTATGTACCGTTTCGGCATGTAACGTATATT
>JBBMHQ010002007.1:0-18550 GCA_037834295.1 Postelsia palmaeformis
CCGAAACGGTACATAGACTACGATCTACGATACAGTGCAGTGCTACTGAACATTGACTCATACATGGTCATGTGCTAGCATTTCCATAACAAAATATGTACAAGTACGTGCAGGAGGTTTCACTGCTGTAGTCCCAGTAGTCTTTCGGACGAGGCATAGGCAAGTTTCGACCCTTGCTTGGATGCCACGGGTAGATGGCATACGAGTATACGAATTGTCCTACGTTTCGACACGAGCAGCTTCATCGTTTTGCTGACAACACGGCTCCTTGCTGTGTCGTCCCAAAACGTTTGCCCAACCCATCCTCGTTTTTTCTTCTTTCCAGCTCAACTCGTACTTCAGAGACGTTCGTACGTGTACCTGTACGAGAGGTTTTAGTCCCAGTAGTCTTTCGCGCAAGGCATGTGCATGAGCAATTTTCGACCCTTGCTCGAATGCCACGAGCAGATGATCTATACGAGTTGTCCTGAGTTTTGACACCGTAACTTCATCGTTTATCTGACAACACTGCTGCTTGCTGTGTCGTCCCAGAATACTTGCCCAACCCATCGTTCGCGTGCGGTGCGGATTCGCAGGGTAGCCTCGTTATTTTCCTTGGGCAGTTCGTGGAGCGGCGCGCGAAGGTGGCCTCGAAGGCTCTTCAGTTCGCGTGCAGCAAGTGGATGGATCTGTCTGTGAGAGCACGGCGTCGGCCGTGGTGGCAGTTGGCTCGTAATACATGCGTTCACAGTGTTACTTATTGCAGTACTTTGAATCCAAGTCCAGCACTCTTATTTTGTTGAGTGTAGAACAGCACAGTAGCAGGTCGACCGACAGTCGAATGCTAGCACTCTCCATAGGGTAATATCAGATATGTGCCTGTACATCAGTGTGCCGCGTGTTGCAAAAGGTTGCGAGTTGCAGCAAGTGTTACAGCTGGTACAACAACAGAGCCCACACATCGGAAATATATCGTGACGATGTAGAGCAGCAGCAGTGGAGTACAGTAGTAGATCGTCGGTATCCTGTGTTCGCCCCACCCAGACACACAAAAGCGATCCAACCTGTGCAGACCATATAGACGAGGGATTTATGTTCCAATATATCTAGATCGTCAAATGAGGATCCATGATCTATCTGATCTGTCCGATGATGTGTTCAATGCATTATTGTCTCCCATGTGCAACTATAACAGCACCGAGTCCAGAAAAGCCGAATGAAGCTGACGATGCCGCACGAAATGGCAGCGATGCGATCATCGCCTGAAATAGGCAGCGCTGGAAGTTCCGTACTCGTGGCTATCGCCAGATCGGATTTTGTTTTTTTTCCCTGCTTCGTAACACCAATAGGAGGTAGAGCTGTATCAGGTCGCGAACCAAGGTGGCTATGATACGGATATGTCATCGCCTGAAAATCCGGAGTTAAGCAGGTATTGGATATACCAGGTACCATACCGTGTCCGTACCATATGTGAATAATGGAATATCGGATATACGGAGTATATAGTCCTGCTGTGTTTATGTACCCTTTGGTACAGGACATGGAAATACCGTGTGTATATCACATGATCTATCGGGTATATCATTGGACATACACCCACAACCGTTTGAGCCACACACAGGTAGACACTGAAACCAAGTAAATGCACATGCCACGAGCAACTTTATTCATTGTGGCCAGGAAATATCACAACACAACGTTGCCTTTTGCGCCTGAATAGCGAGCGTGCGTCCGCTAAAATCTGAATGATGGATGCGCCCTCCAAAATCTGAGGTATACATTCCAGAACCAGCAAGGTATCAGGTGTATACCAGATACCTGGTACTGGTATGTCTTAATGTTCGGATGCTTCGATTGTTGTTTTCGTGATCCCGCCCACCTGTATCATTGTACTATACACGCGCAAAGCTGCGCGTGCGTAGCAGCAGTGCGCAGCAGACGCACACGAGCGGACGGCGCGACACTGCTTACTGTTGGTGTGGCTAGGCCGGGAGGTTAAGAATATTGTTGTGGTTTTCTCCCGCCCATTTGCCCTTTCTTCTTTCGAAGGTGGATGGAACAGAGCGGCTACACATGGTGTGCGCCACACCGTCTTCTATTTTGTATTTTCGATTGGTTGGCAGCGGTTCGAAGCTTACGGGGGATATGCCAGTGGTTTACCACGATCGGGGTCTCGGTTATCCGAGGCTGCGTGTGTTAGAAACCCGGCCAGTTGGCTGGGGGGAGGACTTTCGGGTACTGGCAACATGATAAGAAGCGAAAAGCAGCGGCCGGTGCTTCGGTTCTCGCACTGTGCCAGTAGAGCCCCTCCCCAACGTCACAGATTATAATATTAATATCTATAGCATGACAATGCGAAGGATACTAATACATGCGGTAGATATGTCACACGATTTACCAGCACATCCCTTTGTAAAGTTATGATCTCACCATATCCATCATATCCATGGTATGCTTCGGATATACTGTAGTACTTGGTGTATGCATACCAGGTACCTATTACTACAGTAGTAGCCATATATACCAGCTTTGAGTGGGAAACGTACGATAAGTAGTACACTATAAATAGTACCTGGTAGATACGATGTACTTTGTACGTATCATATCCATTTCCGGTAGATATATCAGGTTTCCTTGTATGGATACCCAGCCGTGCTTGCTCAGCCACCTCCGGTACCCCGAAAAATAACCACAGACAAACCACGCGTTTGTCTGTCTTATTCATGGGCGGGACTTTCAGGTTGCAGTCATGAAGCTAGCGCAGGAATCTTGGTGCGGCCAAGAATCTTCGCCGGTACTCATTCCGATTTTTTTCGTCATCAGCGGCCATATCGTGAAGTGCACTCCAAGCAAGGTGTCTAGCAAAGTTAGGGAGAACGCCATCATCACTGCTATCGACGACAAGGACATCGTCAAGGAGGATGGCAGCGCCAACGACACTACTATTACTGCTGTTGCGACCATCGTTTGCGACAGCCTCACGACCGACCGCGAAGACGGCGGTGCTGAGCAGCCGCAGGAGGAGGAGGACCAGGTAAGAGATCATAGCGGCTGCGCGCTATTCCGGAGTGTTCAAAAACATGAAGGATGGCTGGCGGAAAGGAAGGGTTACGACCTGTGTCTTTCAGAATACGATATCCTCCTTGCTGTTTCACGATTGCGTTTGTTAGACATGATCGGTCGCTTGAAGTATTGTACCCGTTTTCCGATCCAACATCGGCCATTACACATATTCATTGCACATTATTCCGGTCAGCAACAGTCCCAACCCAACCGAGTGCAGTCGTTGTTTTCAAAAACGAAGTGTATGTAAGAAGACCGTGCTTCAATAGCAGCAGTCGAGTATTACAGGTACGGCATTGTACGGCATTTAAAAAACGACGTACCAGGTGCGAGGTACCAAGGTTCATTCTTGTTGGCCAGGCACTAAGACTCGTTCTTATCGAGGAAATTAGCCCTTGATTTTTCCTCCTATTTTGCTGTCAAGAAAAACAGGAAACTAAGATGATTTTATCCTGACATCAGGATAGCGCAATGTTCTTCTCACAGGAAAGTGGCGGCATGTAGACCGCACTATTAATGAATATCAGCGGGGAAAAAATAAGATCGTCAGGAAATTTGGAACTTACGTACGTCTGTACAGTAAGACAAAACTGTTCTTCGATAACAGCGGCCCTAGTAATGATACTAATGATAATAATAATGATAATAATAATAATGATAATAATAACAACAACAACCACAACAACAACAACAATAACAACAACAACAACAACAATAATTACAATAATTATAATAATAACAATAATAATAATAATAGGCAAAACTCGTGGGTGTTTTATGTTTGTCTCATATCCCTTTGTCAGGCATTTGCCTCCCGGAAGAGTACCGACGTTTTTAGTGACAAAATAGTGGGATAATCTTGTCGTGAAAGGGGGAAAATCTTGCAGTGCCTACGCAGATAAAGGGGGAGATTCTTGCAGCAGTAGAAAGGTCAACATTTTTCGGAAGCCACGAAAAACGAACGAAACAACGAAAATGGCGCGAAGTTTAGGAAGTTACAGCTATGTGAGCTTGTGTTCTCAGCGAGGGACGCCACCCTAATCGTACGCAGCGTCCACGAGCCTATGCTCGACGTCGACATCACGATAAACCGCGAGCCTTACTCAGCCAGAAAAAAAGGCGTTCTGGACCGCTGTCGCGTAATATATAGGAAGAGCGTACGAGCATCACCATCCTGTGCGCAAGTTGCTGATGAAGCTCATTGGCAATAGCTCCTCCGTCAAAGAGAAGAGAGCTCATGCCATGGCAACAACGCCAACATCAACATGAAGAATACTGCCGTGTCGATTGCTCGCCGGCCTCGCTCACAGAGGCGGTTCGACCTCCCCGTTGACGCCCCTGAGGCTGTACCCGGCCCGGCACTTGGCGCCCTTTTTCCTGCTGCTGCGCTCCTTGCCGTTGTGGCCCTTCTGGGTCCTCCTCCTCCTCGTTACCAACGGGAACACCTCCTGTACAGCAGACTCAGCAATTATAAACGTTGTTCGAACGCGGGGCGTACAGCACGGGCGAGTGTTGAGCGCTCAAATGGTTATGCGGGTTTATTTTATGCTCGCACACAGCTAACCCCTTTGGGGATCTACAGAGAAAAAATGTCGAAACTAAATGACAACCACATCATCGGCCACGCCGAGCAGTCTATCATATGAATCTGAGGTAACTTTCAAGATAGATGCCCGCACTATGACACTGTAAGGAGCTGGATGAGCTGTACGTGCAACATGCGCTCAAAATGGTGATGCTCATACGCTTATCCTATACAGCACGTGACAGCAGTTAAAGTATGGTTTGCGGCTCATTGTGATGTCAGCGTTGATCATAGGCTCTTCGAATTTTGACAGATATAAAGGCATTTTCTCTCAGCAGGGAACGCCTCCCTAAAATCCTAAATCATAGACGTTAAGAGCCTACGGTCAACGTGACATCACAGTGAGCTGCGAGCCTTACTTATAATAATCGAATGTTTTTAGCTGCTGTCGCGTACTATATAGGAAGAGCGTAGCACCACCAGTATGCGCGCATGCTGCACATACAGCTCATACAGCTCCTTACAGCAGCGCAGTTCGGGCATCTCCCCTAGAAGTTACCCCTGAAGTCTACTCTATGATAGACTGTTCGGCGTGGCCGATGCTGTCGTCGTCATTTAGTCTCGACATTTTTTCTCCGTGAAGCCCCAAAGGGGTCAGCCTTGTGCAAGCATAAAATACGCCCGCATAATCATTTTGAGCGATCTATACTCCCTCGCGCTGTACGCACCGTGTTTCAACAACGTTTTTAATTGCTCAGTTTGCTGTACATGAGGTGTTCACGGTATTAACGTGGAGGAGGAGGGCTAAGAAAAGCCATAACGACACGCGGAGTAGTAGCAAGAAGAAGGGCACCAAGTGCCGGGCCGCGTACAGCGTCAAGGGCGTGAACGGGGAGGCTGTACCACCTCTCTGAGAAAGGCCGGCGAACAGTCGGTACGGCAATACTTCGGATGTTGTTGCTGGCGTTGGCATGGCATGTGCTCTCTTCTCTTTGACGGCGGAGCCATCGTTAAGCCTGGTGCTGACACAGGCGGACTGACAATGCTGCTATAATATCAAGTACAGCAGGGTGGGGCCTGTTCGAGACACCCCGTTTACCGTAGCGACTAGGCTAGCAGTCAGCGCCGACGGCTAGCACAATGGTCATGATACATAGTTTACTTCTCCGGGCTGTATGGGTCTGTGTGAGCGCTGTTTTGTTCTGTTTCCAAGGATGGGGATGTCGGAGGTCGGTGTGTACAACCGACGCGAGCCGACCAGCGGCGCGAACGAAGAGAGAATGCAAGGGCGAAACAAAAAGGATAGCAATGAGTGAGATTTGGTCGGCGCGGCGAGGGGGGGAGGGGAGAGGTTTAACCTGCAACCTCTGACTAAAGCTATGGTTCGGCAGTATAGCTTATGACCCCGTAGGGGGAAACGTAATATATTTCCGCTACCCAGTTGCAAACTCACGAGTAAGGCGGACTGTTCCATAGATGCAGGCGATGCGTGTCTGGTTGGAACGAGCAAGCTTCGATGGAGATCTCACAGCATCAAGAGCGGAGTCTTCCAGCTGGCGAGGAGTGGCCGAATGAGGCTATTTTTCTTGACAAGAAGGAGATAAGTGTATTAACCCATGGACACCGGTAGTTCACTGATTGCAGGCCGCATTGTCTGGCCTTGTGTACACATGACATTGTATTTGACCTATTTTTTGCGGCCGCTTCTTCGTCGCCTGCTCTCATTCTTGCAGCGTTTGCCACCATCGCTCGCAGCAGGTGCGGTTAGCGTTGTTTCGTTCAACAGTAAATCTCGCAGGGGCAAACGGGGGATCATCCTGCGTGTTTTCAAACAAGCGGTGCCCCCAGTAAGCGGTGCCCCAGTAAGCGGTTCTGCCTGTGAGACCAAATGCAATTCCGCTTTCAACAGCCCGTCAAACTCGCTACAGTCCGGCAGCTGCATGAAAAAGCACACCACAAAGCGCTGCCTTAAATAAAAGCCGTCTTGTTGCAAACAGGACTGTCTTGAACACTACTCCTGCAACTGGGTCAAGCTGATTGCCCCTTGGCTGCTGTGCAGTTTTGACGACGGAGGTGCGGCGCAGCGATGCGATACCTGCTTCAAACTGACTGCAGGCATGCCTGTCACTCTCGCATCATACGCAACTTTTCGATGTTTCCTTGTCAGTGAGTAGGATTTGCACCGACAGCGCTTGTTTAGCCGTCAAATGCCACCCATCTAACTGCTGTATTACTATCCACAAACCATGTTGAACGCTTTTCCGATTGAGTGTTCAGACATGTGTCGTATAGTTGTCGACGGAACTTTGGCATGGCCAGGCATTGCCTGCGGCGTTCAAAGCGTGATCGGGGTCAAGGACTAGACCCGAGGACGTGCAAATCTGCAATCATCGTTGATAAATAGCAACGTCATCACGCACCAGGACGAGGTAAGGAAGTAAGGGGTAGAAACCCCATCACTGTTTCCCGCGTTCAGACGCGCGAAGGGTGAATGTCAGAAGAGTAGGACGTAGCCTGCTTTTGACGGAATACTTCCGTGTTGAGTAGTTTGCAACCTATTTCTTAGGGAATCAGTCCACGTTGTCTCACGCTTGCGTTTAGTCATCAAGGGTGGTCTCTGGATACTTTGGTAGTGCTACCCGGGGACGGGGGCAGTCGTAGGAAAGTAGTAAAGCAAGCGTGGGCAGCGCACCATACCAAGGTGTGCCACTTTTTGTGCTATATAGCTTACAACAGTTAGGGGTGCGCCTGAGGTCCGTTCTTGGGCTATTTTTGTGTCCCTGGCCGTTTTGAGTACGAATGGAATTTCGTATTTTTACCTAATCGCAATCAAGCTGAAATACAGCAGAGGTCCAAAACTCTAATGTTTTCAACAACCAAAACAAAGAGCCCAGAAGCCACCTGCCTGCAGCAAGTGGCAAGGAATCGATATAAAGCGAATGCATATGGAGTAAATAGAGTACGAGTGCTATTTTTACAATGATATGATGCATATAAAATACAAGACGAGTATATTTATACCTGGTATGCTATTCGTACATCATATAGGTATGCACTAGATATGTAGGTAGCTGATCAAAGAGACGCGGCACAGAACAACAGCAGCAGAAGCGCGAGATGGGTGAGGCGCCGTCCCGATGGTGCCCCCCCGTCAGGGTGGCGTCATTCATGTCCATGCTGCATTTTCTGCAAGCCAAGCCGTTCTTGGAGAGGCATGCCGGGCTGCTCTGCCTGCTGAGCCATTATTAGTCCCTCTTCGTCACCCTCAAACATGACCGAAACAAGGCTGTCGCTTTCCTCCTTCACCGTACCCCTAACCAACGACAAGCGAGCAACCTCCTCCTCCAAGCTTGCCACTCGCGTACCTTGCGCCCGCCTCTGCTCCGCCTCAACCTCCAGCGCCGCTTGGGCTGCACGCGTGTCCGCTTCCGCGTGAGCCCTACGCTTTTGCTCACCCGCCCTTTTGCCATAGCTTCGCGTCTTCACATCTCCTCCTTCTCCTTTGATTTTTTCTTCGTTCCTCGGCATATTTCCGCTGGCCTTCTACCTTCGACCTCCCCATTGCATTGAGCAATGACAGCGTCGCGTGTCCGAGTTATGTTGTGGCGGACCCGCTCCAGCGCTTGACATTTACCGCGCTCTGCAGCTTTCTCCGCACGCCTGGTCGTCGCCAATTCGCTCAGCGTAGTACCCATGCGAGCTGCGAAGCCATCGTTGGGTTTTTCGAGTGCCGCTCTACGATTCGTTTTTTGGAATTATTTTTTGTCCGCTGAGAATTCCCCATCAGGTACCACCCGAATCAGAAAGCCAATACTGGAATAGCTGGCAGTTGAGCGCACAATCATGAGATGGTACACGGTTTCTTTCAGTAGGTGCTCACAGTCCAAGACTATCATGTTATGCGAGCACTTTCTCTATACGTATTGTGAGACAACACGTATCAGGTGTAAAAAAACAAACGTATCACTCACGTTCTCCGAAATCACCTTTTGTAAGCTGCCTTCGTGCAAACTCCCAAGATCTTGTCCTTTGCGACGTAACCTTCGAAACACGTATGTGTTCCTGCCCTCCTGCGCTTTGAACATCCGGTCCTCGTCATGTTCCGCCGCTTTCCCCGAATTCCATCGGAATAAGAGTATTTCGAGCTACCGAGCGGTTTACGCATTTTTATTTGTCGTCTGTTGTACACTACATACGCCGCGCTGTGGCTATTGCAGACAACAAAGCAGTACCTCCCTCTATAGCTCTGCAACAACACCCAATTTCCAAAACATCCTTCCCACCTCCCCCTACCGCAGCACACTGCTGCACACACAAAATCATGCACGCTTGACACGAGAAGGTATCTTCCTCTAACAAAGCTTGTTTGTCCCGCCGCGTTGTTGGTGGAAATCGTATGAAGCTTCAGTCCTGCCGCACTTTGCAGCTACATATCGAAAGCCCGCCGAATTATGTATTATTCACAGCTAACCTCCCACTTTCATCATCCTCTTGTCGCCTGATCTACACGCCCACCTTTAACCAAGCAAGTATGTCGTTGATGACAAAAGGATCTTCTAAAGCGAAGGTGAACGTCACGTCAGAGTTTACTGTAATACTGGCGTGCCCCTGACTTTCGTTCGTATCGCACCACGTCCTTCCCAACTTTGTAGGTATTCGTGGATCTCACGCCCATCCCCCTCCTCTTCATCCTCCTCATTCTCGTCCTCCTCCTCGTCCTCCTCCTTGCTTATTTAATTATCACCATTGAGCACAGTCTATTATTGGCAAATATATTATACATATGGTATTTGGTGTAGCACCCAATCCTGCAAAATTATAATCCTTGTGCGATAAATTTCTTATTTATGGTGAGACGTCAGCTTCAATTTCTTACGAGACCAACGACTTTGCAAAGTTTCTGAGCAATGACCTCTTATTCGTGACACGAAACAAGCCTTGCCAAAACTCGTGCGAGTGAATTTCTGAACAGCGGGGGGGCTCTGGATCAAGTATACTCCTGATACTGCCCGTGCTTTCAAGTATTTCGGGGTTCAATACTCTAGATACTGCTTGGAGATTCAAGCAATTCAGGGGTGAATGCTTTTACTTCAAGTATTTCGGGGCCCTGTACGCTAGATACTGTTTGTACTCGGAGTATTTCGGGCATGGATACTCTAGATTCGGAGTATTTCGGGGTTCGATACTCTGGGATACTGCTGTACTCCGAGTATTTTGGGGTTCGATACTTGATACTTTCCGTAGTTGAAGTATTTAGGGGTCCTGTACTACTAGTACATTGAGTACTTGGAGTATTTGGGCATTTTGTACTGCGAATACTTCAATACTCGGAGTTCCTCAGGGTTAAATATACCGAGGTACGAGTAATACTCCGAGTATTTCAGGGTTTTATAGTCCAATGTACTCCGGGTTAGCGTAATACCCGGAGTATTTAACTCGGATGATGGAGTGTTCCTGGGTTCAACACTCGCGATACTCGGATGCCCAAATACTCCGAGTACTCGAAGTACGAGCAGTACAGGATCCTTAATACTTCAAGTACGGAAAGTATTTTAAGTATCGAACCCCAAAACACACGGAGTACAGCAGTATTCCAGAGTATCGAACCCCCAAATCCTCCAAGTACAAGCAGTATCTAGAGTATCCATACCGGTGATTTTCGAAGTTGCAGAGATACCAAAAAAAAACAATTCATGGCACATAGAGTATAGGACACCAAATAAGAAACGAGAAATATGGTGCAGGCTGAACTTTTTATTTAAGAGAGGGTACTTCATGCACTTATTTCGAGACAACGATTCTCGAATTTCATATGCTCCTCTGCATCCCAGCCTGGATTTCTTATTAGCCTGTTTCTTGTTAGGTCAAGTGTACCGTAAGTCTTTGCTTACGTTGTGGGGTTGTGCCGACAATGCTCGCGGCTCGAAAGCGTTTGATTTCTCGGTATCATTGAATGCACTATTAATAGTAGTCATCATCCGTGCGTACACTCCTTTAACACCTTTCTCTACGAATATAGATCCAAATATTGCGTCATTGTCAATTTATTCCTTCTTCGTTCGTTGTATTATACCATCCAGATAAATAAGCGTGCGGGGGCGAGGGTAGCGCAACTACTGTAAGGTATCTATATTCTGCCTTAGACCTATGCCAATGGGAAAGCGAAGTATCAATAAAAGTTTGAATTTCAAAGATACCCTGCAATTTTTTTCACAACACGCTTCCTATGGGCACGTTTAGAAAAAAAAATGTCCCCAACTTTTGGAAAAACCCGAAAAAGGTTAATCTGGGGCCGATGTTGGGCCAACATTGGCTTGACAAAAACTCGGGCCGATCTTTGGTTCGAAGCGGCGAGATTCCGAGGCCTTGACAGACATCGATCGACGAAACCAACCACTGCGTCATTAATTCTGAACAGAGTGCGCTCATTAGGGGCTCCGACCCACCCTTGGGTCATCGTCTTCACCCTATGGCCGGTGTCATGTGGCGGGATCTGACCAGGTCTAGGATGAAAAACATTTGACCGCTGGTGTTGCACAAAACAGAAGACAAAACTTCTCCATCCGTCTCGAATGACACAAAATAATATATATTTTTCAGGTATGGGAGGATACCGTAGGACGCCGGCGGCAAGCTCTCGCCCCCTAGTGGATCCACCTGGTATCTTCGAGGCCGCCATATCTATTCGTTGGCCTTGCCGGACGCTGAGCGGGTTGGCCGTGGGCTAAGTCTGTATTGAGATCGAGCGCCGATCGTCGCACGAGCTGGTTTCCATTAGCGTGTTGACAATTTGCAACCAGAAAGAACCAATTGCGCCGCCTGCAGCCGTGGGGAAAAAATAAAGAAAAACTCAACTATTTTTACTCTTTTTTCCCACAGCGGCGGTACGAGGAAATTTTCGGCTGTTCTTTGAAAGCAATATGTTTGGAAATAAACTTTTGAACTTCAATTTTCCATTGGCATGGGTCATATGACGTTTTTCTAATATATATATATATACATCTTTTATTTTATATACTCGTAGTTTATTGTCTTGTTTTGCAATGGGACGTATGTAGCATAAATTATAGCTACGATATAACCGAACTGGATCCTTTCTTACCATACCGTTATTTTAGTATTTTCTTTTATTATGACGCTTTTTTACGCCTGCCGCCTCTTTCTCCTTCGCTTATTTACACCATTGCGTTTTCGCGTAGTTACTTAATATCCGACGCGGCCGACCCTTTGGCCGACTTCGCGCCCTGCTGGAGGTATAGTCAGGTGTCGTATGCCTTCGGTCAGCTTTTTTTACCGATAACGCATCCGGCCAGTTCGTTCGCGAGTCTCCGCATTGTTGCGATAAGCGGTTTTTGTTATCTCACCACAGGTGCTGCAGGCAGGCCTCTTCCTTACGCTGCCGTATGCAGTTGAGTTGTCTTTGTTCGGGACAAAAACTTCGCGCCGAAACTCATCATCATCGCCACGGGCCACCAACAGCGCGGTGTAGCGAGCGTCACTCCTCATCCTCTTCATACGGGAGGTGAAGTTCGTCGTCGCGATTTGTGAAGGTCTTAATCCGTTGGGCTAAAGGTAAAAGGTTATCCAATCGCCTACCCAGTCTAAACTCATAACAGTGGACAACTATTTAATACATCACAAATATGATGCCTGTGAGTGATTACTGTTGTAACTCTGTGACCGTTGGAAGTGCAGCGAGCTATAAATAAAGCTGCACGTAGACCCAGGATAAAAACGATAATAACCCACGACTATTTCAAACAGAAGGAAGCACAAAACATACTTAAATCGGAATAAAGTAGAATATAAACACCTTGGCTGCGCCAGCCACGCCTGACCACAACACATATAGCCCATACTCCAAGTACTCCGAGTGTTCAGGCCATCAGTACTCTAATACTCGGACTACTCGGAGTATGAATATTACTCGATACTCCGAGGATACTCAGTGTATGGAGTATACTCGGAGCATTTGTGTTTTTGGTGATTCTCGGAGTTGTAAAAATACCAAAAATAACAACTGATGGTATAGAGTATAGGACGTCTAATGAGAAACAAGAAGTATGGTCCAAGATGGATTTCTTATTCAAGATAGGGTACTTTATACACTAATTTCGAAACAACGGTTCTTGAGTTTCTTATGTTCCGCTAAATCTCAGCCTGGATTTCCTATTGGCCTTTTTCTTATCAGGTCAAGTGTACTATATATCTATGCTTACGTCCACAGAAAAAGGCTTCCGCTTAAGAGTAAGAAAGAAGCGCCAGTTTGGCATCGAGGCTCGGTTTCTTATTTAGTTGCCACCATTGAGCACAGTTTATTATTGGCTAATATATCATACATATGGTATTCAGTGTATAGCACCCGACCCTGCAGATTTCTTGTCCTTATGCGACGAATCTTCTTTTGAGGTGGGACATCAGCTTCAATTTCCTACGAGACCAACGACTTTGCAGAGTTTCTGAGCAATAATTTTTGCTGCTGCGTTTGTGTCGATTGCTGGCTTCCAGCCTGTGCTTGCCTGTGGCCCGGAACGAGGCAACGGTTGTCTCCGTTTCCATACTTGACATTACCTAGAGCTTAATGGGATCCTCTTCTATAACACACCTTTCTTTTCGTTATTCAATTTTTCCACTGCGCTGTGTCAATTTCCGTCTGTTCCTTCTTCGCTCATTTTATTTTAAGATCCAGACAAAGAAGGCGTCAAAGGGCGTGGCTGGCGCTACCAAGGTGTTTACATTCTACTTTATTCCAATTTAAGAATGTTTTGTCTTCGCTCATTTTATTTCAAGATCCAGACAAAGAAGGCGTCAAAGGGCGTGGCTGGCGCTACCAAGGTGTTTACATTCTACTTTATTCCAATTTAAGAATGTTTTGTGTTTCTTTCTGTTTGAAATACTCGTGGGATATCATCGTCTTTGTCCTGGGACTACGTGCAGCTATATTTATAGCTTGCTGCACTTCCAGCGGTCACGGAGTTACAACAGTAATCACTCACAGGCATCATCTTCGTGGTGTAGTCGTCATGTTAAGTTTTCACCCGATATGATCTACTGTACAACCGAACTGAATTATCTATCACCTCTAATTTAGCCTTATTTTCATCATTGGCGCTTATACGTTCGCCATCGTTTTCCTCTACGCAGATAGAGAAATCGCCTGAGGCGGTTCACGCTACGAAGGTATTTTCATCTGCATTTGTTAATGTCCTACAACATTACTTTTTTATTCTCGCAATCCAACCGACGGACGAGTGCGAGGGAAAATTGATTGGAGCGTTCTTCTTACGGGCATTTGAGTACCAGGTAATACCACTTCTTTATGGAGTACATCCTCTCGTGGAACGTGAATATGGCGGGCTTATAGAGAAGTATGTTACCGATCAGCGATTCAACCGGCTACGTACTAGCAAATGGTTATTGCTGTAGCGAAGGACCTATAACGAACAGCTATACTCCCCATTGATAATGTTAGTGACAAGGTTGAAAACAGACATATAACACCAAAGGGGAAGGATGAGTCGTAAAAACGTGCAGGATTTGTAAAAAATCAATGATAGTAAAACACACACACTCAAGGCCTCGAGCGGGCGCTACGGTGTATAGCGGGCGGATCCACATCCAATGAAAAACAAATGGCAGTTGCAAACGCGGGATGGAAACAAGTTTCTGTCGTATTACGTACGAATCGTTTTTTGTTCTCTGGGAAGGCGCGTAGATGACATCGGGGATCACTTTCGGAGTATCGACTGTTTTCCGTATCAAGCAAAAATCGTACTCTGAATGCTGACAGTCGGGGGTGGTTTGTTGTGCAAGGGTTTTTATACTGTTTTCTGTTTATCACTTTATATCACAATATCGTATATGTGTATCATTCGAGTGCACGACATCCGATTCCGGATAAACGGGCCATATCTACGTTGTTTTTTGTTTGTATAAACTACAGCGTACGTTGCTCTAAATCTATTATATTACTCGTCTCCCTTCGTATTGTGTTTCAATCAAGTAGTCACCAACATCTGAACCATCCAACAGTATGGGTACTGGTCCGACACATTAGCGCGTAGTTGTTGTCATCGTTTCATATGGCAGCACGGTGCCAACGGTGCTTCACAGCCCGACAACATGCAAACAATAGCCACAGTTATATCCAGCTACGAACGATTATTACGTCAATTGTTAAAGCAGAGGAATCGGAGAATAGGGCGTTGACCTATACAATTTTTCTTCAGCGTGGACGACAGCACAAGCAAGGCACCCTATGGTGTGTGTGACGGTTCAACTCAAAAGGAGGTGCCTGTCTCCAATTTTGTCCGATACTGACCCATTTTGTGCGTGGCAGGCGAGCATGTTCGCTCTGCGCGTGTATCCCTCAAGTGTTCAAATATTTGTCCACCAATACCGGTGTCCTTCTTGCTTTTCGTATTGCTCCGTCACAGAGCGTCCACTTAATGCCCAACCTTCACTTCCTCGCGGTGTCCACGGACGTCATTGGTGAGAACCAAAAAACAAAAACATACCAGGGTGTACTCCTACACTACGGGTACCTTGAAACACGAGTCAAGACAGTGTCTGGTCCGGCCGTTGTTCAAGACGTACCCGCACTATCTATGGACTACCCTCAATCGATGCACGCATACCTTTCCTGTTGCTGCCTTCAACCGGTGCACCCAGCACAACTATTACGGGGGAAAATAGGTACTAGGACCGAATATTGTTAGTACAAAAAGCGAAACAGATAGGTGTATGTGTGTACCGCAGGTCCTATTTATTTTGGTCCCCCGTAATACTAACTTCTACAAGTGCACGCATGCACAGTATGTGCTAAAATGAACAAAATATTCCGATGTGTTGTATCTCGTCATATGTAGGAATGTACGGCCGCATCCACTGCTCTCTGCTCGTACTGTCGTAGTAGCAGTTTTTCCACTGATAACGTCCGCCCTGAAAGTCACAAGATATACAGAAAACGGTAAACACGACCGAAGGCACCAGCACCCGAAGCGGCAGCAGCCAACAAAACAAACAGAAGGAGACCGACCAGCAGTGGGAGAAAGCTAAACGAGGCAACGTGAGCACACACACGTAGTTGCAACCACACGCATACTAATTGTCACCAAGTACAGCAGGTGAACAAACCACAGCATGCGAACAACAGCATACAAGAAACGGATGCACACTCTTATATGTTTTGGTGGCAGTTCCAGCGGTTTTGACCTTGGCAGAGCCCGCACATGCTGCCGCGGACTTGGCATCTGCAACATAACGTCAAAGTTGTAAAAAACACGGATTAACTCGTCTCTCGCGGCCGGGATGATGGTTTTCAGGCAGCCAGGCAGACGCGGCCACCCCTTTGGCCGACTTCGCGCCCTGTTGGAGGTATGGTTAGGTAACGTATGCGTTCGGTCAAGTGTTTTTATCGGCAGCGTATCCGGCCAGTTCGTTCGTGAGTCTCCGCGTTGCGGCGATAGACGGCTTTTGCTGTCTCACTACAGGTGCTGCAGGCAGGCCTCTTCCTTCCGCTGCTGTATGCAGTTGAGTTGTCTTTGCTCAGGGCAAGGTCTCCGCGCCGAAACGTATCATCATCGCCACGGGCCACCAACAACGCGGCCCTAGCAAGCGTCGCTCTTCATCCTCTTCATACGGGGGGTGAAGTCGGTTGGTTAGCTGTTCGCTGTGGATAATGAATACGAAGTGCGGCGGATTTCGATATGTAACGGCAAAAATACGGCGGAGCTGACGTCTCGTACGATCTCCACCACAACAAGGCGGTGGAACAAACAAGCTTAGCCAGGGGAGATACCTGCTCGTGCAAGCGTGCATGATTGTGTGTGTACAGCAGTGTGCTGCGGTAGAAAAAGATAGGGAGGATGATTTTGAAATTGGGTGTTGCTGCAGAGTTATACAGGGAGGTACTGCTTTGTTGTCTGCAATAGTCCACAGCGCGGTTGGTGGCCCGTGGCGATGATGATGAGCTTCGGCGCGAAGTCCTTGTAAAGACACCTCAACTGCATACAGCAGCGGAAGGAAGAAGCCGGCCTGCAGTAACTGTGGTGAGACAACGAAAACCGCATACCGCAGCAACGCGCAGACTCCCGAACGAACTGGCCCGATGCGTTACCGGTGAAAACAGTTTACCGAAGACACAAGACACCTGACTATACCTCCGCTTTCTCGTTGAACATCTTGAAGTAGGGCGGTAGTCCTCCCAGTGCAGAATGCGGTGACCTGTTGCTGATAAAAACAGCCGTATAAAACATTCCACCCCACAGGCTGGCGGGAAAGTTGCCGTCCTTGAGTAGGCACCGGCCGATGGTGGCGATCGTACGTCCATCTCTTTCGGATATTCCGATCTGCTGGGGAGTAGCCGTTGCGGCATATTCCATGCTGATGCCGGAGTCTACGCACAGCTTACGGAAATCTTGTGAAGTGTACTCCCCGCCCTTGTCGGCTCGTAGACGTTGAATGCGGAGTCCCAACGGAACTGCGACCGTTTTGTTGTACAGGTGCAGGGAGCCGGCAGCCTCAGCCTTGGATTTAAGCAAGAAGATCTCCTTCATTCTGGTGAAGTCATCGGTGAACTTGGCAACGTGCCCCCCTTTGCTGCCGGGGTGATAGGTTCCATGAGGTCGGTGTAGACTAGCTCCATGGGTTCCGTTGTCTATTGTACGTTTTTTTTGGGGTGTGCTTTCTGTCGGCTCTTTCCCAACGCGCAGGTGGGGCAGCCCGATATAGAGCCGGTGTAGTCAATGCCGTTGCCGTCCTTACGGCGGAGTATATCCATGCTGCGGGGGTTCATGTGTCCCAGTCTCCGGTGCCAGTTATCTGCACTGATTTGAGCTGTAAGTACCATGGCTGTAGATGACGTATCCTGCGTACGATATGTTGGACCTAGATCAACTTGAAATGAACATAGACCCATATATTCGTTCAGTTGCTGCAGAGGCACCACGATGTTATTCCTTCTCAGATGAGGGTTTCCTGGCTCAACGGCGGTGGAGGTACCCCTAGTAGCTACGTCTGAGGAAGAGAGGAGATGGCGACCTAGTCCTGAAACGACCATGCTCGGGAAGCCTACGTCGTGTTTATTACCAGCCTTGTCGGTGATGATGCCAGACAAAATTCCAGTGGCGGTGCCCAACAGTACCTCTTTGCCGGCTGCTCGTGTTTTTCTCGGCGTGTTGTGTACAGTGTAGTTTATCATTTTCTCCATGAGCTCGGGTATTAGTTCATCATCTACGAAGTGCTCCGTAGCACCGCTGTCTACCAGCATAGTGACCTCGCTGTTGTTAGGCAGAAAGGTCCGACCATCGGATAAGGCCATCCACATGAAGCCGCCCTTGAAGCTGCGTTCATCTTTTAGATCCGGATCGTTGTTCCTACCGGCTGGGAGCTCAGAGTTCGAGTTCAGCTTGAGCTTTTTTTTTACCAATCCGCCGGAGGATAAAAAAAAAAAAAAAAAATGAAAGTTGAGGGTAGTGGTCGTGTGAGATGCCCCCTCCCGTGGGCGTAGAGCGCCCTGCTTGTAGCAGTCGGCATCGTTATGAGTTGTGGAATTATTAATGGAACACCATTTATTTCCGGCCGTGCCTTCCAGCCCAGCCTTGCCTCTTTTGAAGGCAGGTTTTTGTTTTTTTATCCTTGATGTACAAGACGCAACCCTCTGGTAGTGTCCCGGCTTGTTGCAGTAATGGCAAACCACTTGGTCGGGGTCGGACTTGGGCTCAGCCATCATGCCCGCACCCAGCCAGCTATCTTCCCGTCATTAGCGTTCCTTCGTGACAGATTATCGAGGTATAGATGCATCATGGTGCTCTGGATCTGTTCGAGATTGAATGAAGGGTCGCGGTACATCATGAGCTTGATGTCCTTGTACCCCTCCGTCAGGCCTTGGACCATGATGCCCTTGAACTTTCTGTCCGTAATGGGTTCTCCCATATTCTCCACTTGGCCTCGAAGGAGGGAGGCTCGGAGGAAGTACTCGTC